>VZRV01005809.1:314337-442963 GCA_013398115.1 Falcunculus frontatus
GTTCCTTCTGGCCAGACATCTACGGAGCAAAGTGTTCTTTAGCAGATGGAAAGAAGTGATTAGGGAAGCCTCCAATACCCTCAAACAATGAGTGTGGTTACCTTGGTATGTGTCTTCTACCATGTTTGATAGGATCATCATCAGTACTTGGGGGAAGACCTTTCCTGTTCCTTTAATTGGGTGCTTCATCACTCTGTAGACATTCTTGTGGAGTTTCTAAGGAGTGGGAGGCTTTTTTTTTTTTTTTTTTAAGGGGGAGAGGGAGTTTTGAAAGTCAATAATGTTTTATTTTCTTCTTGGGGGACATTTTCAAAATAAATATTTGAGATATGTGGGTGTTTAATTTTTTTTATTTCTAATATGTTATATACAATGTAAGCATGGTTGTATACATGCACAAAAACCCCCTATCTATAAAACATAATACAAGATACGGTTTGTACTAAAAACTTACATGATTATAACGTTTCAGGAAAGCTGCTTAAACAGAAAAATTCAACATGATTTTCTTCTTTTTTTTCACAGTAAAATTTCAGGAAAATGTACTAAAACATTTTGAATTCAGACAGACAAGTATTTACCCAACAGAAAGTGGTTTAATTAAATTATCTAGCTAGCTTTGCAGGCAACCATATGAGGTGGGTTGAAGAGGAAGAAACTAAGCAATATATTCTGAGCTTTACTTCCCTCTTTATTCATAGAATCATTACTGGAGCACCTTCTTGTCTGTTGTAATTCACAGTAACTTCTTTGGTTCTTGTGCAATAATGACAATTTATATCATATAATAAGAGCTGAGCTGAGATAGTTTCTGCTCATCAAAATTTACAGAGCTTGAATTAGCTTAAAATTCAATGCATTCTTACAGTGCTATTGAAACTTTGCATGGTTAGCTTTCAGAAAAATTTCCAGAAGTGTGCAGTGTACAAAAAGCACCCCTCAAAACTTGCACACACTTGTTTTAGATAGGGGAAGGAAAAATTGTTTTCAGGATTATGGGAAATTCTTTGCTAGCATGTTAATCATTTTAGTGAACAGTCAAATCTGAGGCAATGTCAAAAAAACCACTTGGGGAATGTGGCTGAACTGTCCTTCCAATTAAGTTTCTCAGTTAGTGGCCAGAAAATTTCCGTACTTTTTTTGTAAAAAAACCTGGAACACCTAGACAAAGATTTTGGAACTTAATGATCCATGTTATTATCTACTATTCTTGAAAAGACATGGAACTAAAATTTTTATAGCACTAAATTAAAATATTTTACTTGTCATTGTAATTTTCTGATATGTGCAATTTCTAATTTGCACAGTAAATTAGGGTGCTTGCATAACGAAAGCATGTGATTGACAAAGGTTAGTCAACTGATAAAGTCATTTAGTGACTGACTAATATGCAGGTAAATAACTGGAGCTAATTCAAAGTATAATTTCACTGTATCTGCTTACCCAGCTCACAGATACTTTTAACACTTAATTTTTTTTTACAAAATTTGCTTTCAAAAGACATGTAACATAAGGGATATGGAGAAACACAGAATAGTCAAGATTTTTTTTCTGATGTCTGATTGCTTAGTATATTGCATTTTAAATTTGAAATTAAATGTACTTTAAAAGATGGTATGTTTAGAAAACTTTAGAACATTGTTTTAAACTCATTTTTTAAAAGTTAAAAAACCCCAACCCCCCATTTTCTAAAGAAAAACAAGATACCAGTATATGCAATATGAATAAGAAGTCTTAATTTCGGTCTACAGCTGCTGATTGCACTAAACCCCAGTTTGAAATAAATGTGATTCAGTTAAACATAAATATTGTTCAAAGTGAACCTCAACTTTCTAAAATAAAGGCTGTAAGATGCTGACTATTCAAAGGCTGTAAGATACAGACGACATGACCTTGAGAGGAAACACTTGAAGCCCTGCTGTTCTGGAGGAAGCTGCCTACACAGCAGTATCTGCAGGCTAAAATGTTATTCAATACTGTACATCTTCACTCTTCTGCTCTTAGACATGGGGCTTATTCCTTCTCTATAAAACCTTTCAGGCATGCCATGAAATGCAAAGTTGTGCAACAAAAATCTCTTTATGTGAGACAGCAAAATCTCTTCATTTTTTCTCTTCATTTGGGAAGAGCAACAGCGTAGTTTGCCCTGCTCTACACACTCCATAAGTGGAAGGACTAAGTCTCAGCTCTGCTGACATATATTGTCGAGGTGCTCTGTCCTTGCCTGTCCATAGTGGGAAAATGGGGCTTAGGGATAAACCCCAATTAGAAGAGCAAATCCTAACTCTATAAATTATCAGGAGTTTGTTTCAAACACTGAGTCTGCCCAAAAGATCCTAACTGTTGGGAAAGTACAGATCTAAAAACAGATATCACAGCCCAGTGTCTTTCTTGATGTGAATCTTATCATGATGACCTTTTCTATTCAGTCACTCTCCCAAACTCATCAGGATCTTTTATGGAATTTCCTAGCACCTTCTGCATTATGCAGCTTTTATAACATCACATACATGTCATCATTCCTTAAAATATGGAAGCCAGCAAAAGAAGCCATAGTGTTGGATGCTGGTATCAGGCAGGCAATCTCAGGTGTTTTGCCCTCATTATTTTCAGCTGCTCCAGGAAAAGTGAAGATTTTTTCCAGAGGCCCTTGTTTTTCACTGCTCTTCTCATCTTCTTGCTGGCTTTCTGCCTCAGTGATGGACTCTGGTTCTTCATATTCTGGCTTGGTTTGCAACACCACATGGTCATTTTTGTCTAGCCATTCCTAGAAAAATTAAAATGTTAATGTTGGCAGAGATGAGTTAAGAAACCTGGTTGCACAGATACCAATTTTCCTTTGATTTTGGCATCTTTCCAGGATAAGTCACAATGGCAAAGATGAAAAGGAAGCTATGTAGAGAAGCAGGACATAAGATAGCAGGACAGAAGAAAGACGGAATGTCAGGAAAGCAGACAGGATTCCAGAACTGCATACAAACTCCCACTGATTCTTGAGACCACATTAAATACATCATTGCATTTAGGTGGGGGCCTTAGAAAACCTTGGATGTGTAAAATATCTGGTGTTCCCTCTTTGATAGACTCATGCATGCTTTGACCCAAACCCTGATTTAATCTAAATTAAGATTAAGTTTAGATGGAGATTTAGGCAACATAGCATATCTGTATTAATGCTTCAGTACTAATTTGAATTTGCATCTTTCTTCTTCACTTTGAGTTTAAAGCTATCTTTTATATAAAAAGTTTTCAGCTTGTCACTGAAAAATCATTTCTGCTACTGATAGTTGATATTTCATTTGGTTTGAAAATGTAAATATTTCACCTGTTTCCCCTTTAGAGGAAACTTACTAGCAATTAAGGTAAATGCTAATACATCTAATACAGAAAACTACACCACAAATGTAATGTCGGGGACTCATAAGAAGCATTAAGAAAACAAAACCAAAAACTGTAATCTGTTAGTCTGATAGCCATTCTGTGTCTAAAGTTTTAGTAAACATGCACCTCTATGGCTAAGAGAGGACGTTTCCTCCTATGACCGACACCTCCAAAGTGTCTCAGCACTCAGACACTCAGCACTACACAAGCATAAAGGACAAGATCAGGCTGGAGCAAGCTCCCTAACTTATCATGCACAGGAAAGGATGCAAACATCACAATGTCATTTCAGTGGATATTGGGCCTCTGGACATCCTTAAATTCTTCTCCAGCAGTTTCTCTGTCTCTATAGCAAGTGTCTCTTCACAGTCCCAAAGCAGCATTGCACTGATTGTATGAGCTCTGATATTTGCTCTGTGGATCCTCTTGGTGATGCCGTACAAGGGGAAGAGCTTTGGGGCTTTTATCTTGGGCCAGAGAATGCTTGTGGTAATGTCTGTGCAGAGCAAGAATCAGTAGCTCCTTTCCAATTATTCTAAACACCGTAGAGTTCACAGTCCTGCTAAGAAAGTCATGTTTACCTGTAAGTTTCCATTATGATCATTGAAGAGATCAGCAAATAGGTATTTTGGATCTGGTACAGTAGGCAGGACTGACATCTGAACCCTGCAAAAAGGAAAAAAAATCGATGTTTTGTTATAGCACAGTTATTCATACAAAAACCTAATTCAGCACAGTTCTGTACCCACAAATATATTTTACATGACAGTATTCTGTTCTTGATTTCTTTTACATATGTTCTAAAGTCAAAAAAGCAGTTCTAACAGTCTGATAACACCATCAGGCCAAGATTTTTTTTTAAATGAATTTTCAACCCAACCCCAGGCTAGCAAAATCCAGACTTTACACAAACTTCCAGCTAGTCAGCATGTGCAATTCTGCTCAATGCAATAGTCAGAGCATGCATTCTCTGGTCACCTTCCCCTAGACAGGTGAAATGGTGTAGCAACCAGCTGTATTGGCTGACTTAGTGAACACAAATGTAAATGTGAAACATAGAAGTACAGAAGAAAAAACTCAATTTATGAACTAAAAGGCTGATTAGAGTCAAAAATACTTTCATCTCTGAAAATACATAATTTTTGCCTTTTTTTTTCCCACCAAATGCCAAAATCTGAGGCCTTTGTGGGTTTGCTTGTTCTTTGGTAGTTGTTTGGAAGTTTTTTAATTGTAAATTCTAAACATGAACAGCATTATTCAACTGCCAATCTAAATATTGATATAGTCTTATTAAAGTTGAATGCACTCAAGCTGACTTTATCCTACTGCAAATAGACATTGAAATTGATGAAGATTGCAGAAAAGAGTGTCCTTTCAGAAGAAGTATCTAGAATAATTGGCTTCTCAAGATTTAACTAGATTTCTAAACAGAGAAGAAATTAACTGGAAGAGACAGAATTTTATTTTGAAACATTATCTTTTACCAGGATTGTTTCAGTTTTGAAAATTAAAGGCCTTGGTGTTTGGAAGACCAGAATGTGTTATTCCTCAAATAGCAATTAAGCTACTGACTTCTCCATCTTCACCATGACTTCATTGATCTGATAAGAATTTTGATTGCTAAGAGGCTTCATCACGAATGATAGCTCTATTTTCATTACATGGCTATTTAGTAGTAACCAGAAAAACTATATTTACCTCTGCCATTTACACAGAAGAATCAGGAGGATAAGCATCGTTAAAAGTACTGCCAGCAAACAACTTAAAACAATTACTATGTTTGACTGAGAAGTTATATCGTCATCACATGAATCTAAGAGTAATCACAAAAAGAGTATGTCAAAAAAATTTTTTTGCTTTAACTGAAAATATTCCAAATCATGCTAAAATATTGACTTTTCTTTAAAGAGAAAAAAAACCAAAAGTTTTTAAGGACAAATAAGACAAGTTTAATTGTTCAATTGAGACTGAAAAGAAAATCTCTACTTCCCCAGACCTTGCAGCAAAATAAAATTGTTCTTTTATTTATCTAAATTGACCTAGTACAGGACGATGGAGGGGGCTTATAGGCAGTGTAGATGCATTATGAATGAACCAAGTATTTTTACTCATCTTCATCACATTGCCTTGACAGCAATAAAGCAACTTTGTGCTAAGATCTGTATCACATACACCTACTTACAATCACTAAAGCTGCAAATGCAAGTCTACATGTACCCCAAATGTCTTTTGTCCCACCAAAAATCAAACAAACAATCCCAGCAAACAAAGAGCCAGCAAACCACAAGAGCTGATACCCAGAAAGTAACTAATGGCAGGCTAACACCTAACATGCAGGTATATAAAACTAATGAACTTGCGCATTTTTCTGCATTCTCAGTGTTTTTTCTGCAGCTTTTGTAATGCAACTTCAAAACTCTGCCTCCTACTACTGACCTTCTGGTCTCCACAAAAATGCCAAAACCCTGAATGATTATTCATACAGGAGCAACTGTCCAGCCGGTTCCACCTCCCTGCTCTCTTTAGCTGCCAGGAATTGTGATCCCCCACCCTAAGTGATGTCTTCAGAGTTTATGAAATTTCTTGAATCTTCATGGCTTAATATGATTATATATTTGGAGTCAACTCATTAAAGTCCTGAAGAAAACTGCTTGCCCCAGTGAAGGGGCTGTGTCCATGTCACTTCTGATCCAGGGGCACACAGAATGTCTTAATCACTTAGTCTGTCTCCTCTGTGCTGTCCTTCCTTGCAGATACCTGCTGACAGCCTCTGGTCAAATGGCTCAAGTAAGGCTGGTGAGTTGTCTGTTCTCAGAGGTGCAGAGGAAGACATTGTCCTTATTTCTTAGGAGCATCTGCCAGCCACACCTGAGGACATGCTTGCAGGCTCACAATTTGCATAGTGGAAGACTCTTCTCTGTAGGTCAGCACTGTGGCCATGAGTGCACAAGGCTACCTGTGCTCCAGGATTTCATCCCAGCTTTGTGTACATAGATTGTCTTCAAGTGAGATAATACCCCCCTGCATTTTAGAGAACTTAAGATCTTGTTACACTGGACATTAGAGGTCTTCATAATTCTGATAAAGCCTAGTGGGTGGCATTCTGTGCTTAGGTAAAATAAATGTGTTGGTACAGTGTACAGTCTTTTTTTTACTACAGTGAATGGGTTTTGGTTTTGATAAGCAGTAGAAATACTGCTTACATTGGCAAGCTAATTAAAATCAGTCACACTGATTTTAACTGACAGTTAAATGCAACTGTCTGGTAGGAAAACAGTGCTGATACTGGCTTTGCTTCCCTTCAATCTCTTTTTGCCCATCCTCCTTGTTTCGGTCAATCCAGCACCCTTGAGCATCAGACTTCTGTGACCTATGGTCCTGTAGTTCAACTGGATATACTTGCAGAACAAACTGCCTTCAAAAATTGGACATCAGGGATTTTCAGAGTTCATATTTGACATCCAAATATATGTAGGCACCCCCCTTCAACACGCACCCCCACAGAGCCCCCATGCATCGCATCACTGTCACTGGGGGATCCTCAACGCTATTGTAACACAAATAATAAGAACACTTTTAACTTTTCTGGTTATGACATAAATTGACATCTTTAGGGACCATCAGGAACAAAGTGGACAGAGTTAAACATGCACAATTAAACATTCACATGGACTTTCTTTGATAACACAAGATGGAGCACAATAGTGCCACAGCCATTTGCTTCATGTCTCCAGCTTCTTTTGCAGTCACCCCTTCTTCTTTTGCACTTAGACAATATTTGTGTATATATATATATATTAGCTGTTACCTAATAACGTGCCATTCATCCAAAATGTTTCTGCTTCCCAGTCACTGCTGTAATTAACTACGTTGCAGTATGGCACCAGCCTCCTCAGCCTGACCCGGAAAGAATAGCACTTCCTTGGATCAAAGCCTTGCTCATCAACACTGCAGCACTTAGAAGTTCTGGACTGAGAAAGAAGGTGTATCATTGTTAATTTTCAAGACAGTGCTTCAAAATGCTGCACTTAGTCATGATCACAACTAGGACAAGGGGTAGCCCAATGGAAAACCTCAAAACTGAATGTTAACTTCTCTGAGTTTTGAGGAATGCTGTTTCTTGATTGACTTTTGACGATTCATATCCATTCGTTATTGTATGCTAGTGTGTTGAAGGTCATAGCCGTCATTGCAAAGTGCGCTATGTTACAGTTGCATATTTACAATGTACAAAGACACTCCAATCCACAAAATATTTACAAATTATATTTGAGAATGGAAAAGTTTAAGTTTGTGAAATAGTGTTTGGAAATACTTAACAGCTTATTTTAGAAAAAATAAAAATCCTGTGGATTTTTTTTTTTCATACTATCTCATTAGTTTTTCTTCCTTTTCTCTCTTCTTTTCCCTAATCTGCTTTCTGCTTCTATCTTTCCAAACTCATCTATTCTGAATGTATGACTTTTCCCTTAGATTGCCCTCAGCTCTTTGTGTGGCAACTCCCTATAACTTGTAAAGTAAATTATTTCTGGCATGGAGAAATCCAGGGTCCTAAAAATCTGGACGTTTTCTGCTACCAGCTATATTTGAAAATATAGGATGGGAGAAAATTTAGAAAAAACTGTATTTTATACTCTATGGATATACTACTTCCAACTCCTTCTAGTGTTGACTAAAAATGTGATGTCCAAGTCCTTTCAATCTTGATTAAAAATGTGACATACAACTCACTTGCCACTCTTTGTCAAACTTGCTTTTGTATTGAAACTCGAGTCTCAAGCACCTCGCAGCTCTCTCTGGTTTGTTACATCTTACAGTAACAGTGTCTTCTTTCCAGAAGAAGGTCACATTTTCTGGTCGATTTGGCTTTACTAAGAAGAAGAGAAAAAAATTTTGCTATAGCTTCCTAAAAAGCACTTCACAGTTAAAATATTTTTTTTTCCATCCTTGGCTCAACATTTCACTGAGTAGTAAGTGAAGAAAGTGGACTTTCTTCTTGGAGGTTTTGCTTTTGCAGCCGACCTCCCTATTAAACATCAAAATGGAGCCTGACACCATGCCACTGGTCACCATTTGAGGTGCCACATTCAAAGGCAGTAACTGTCTCATGTCAGGAATCTATTGTAACTACTTAAGGAAGGAGTTCGGAAGACTTCAGTCTCCTCATACTCCCTGCAATCCAGACAAAGAAAAAAGCTTTCTCATTGGAAGTGAAGTGACAAATTCAGTACCTTAAAACCTTCAAGACAGACTTGTGCAGCTGCTGGAGGCTATGTGGGATATGGTGGGGCATCTGCAAAAGCACTGGGTTCCTACCTGTGCACAACTGAATCTGTCCCTCACCGTTTTCAGGGGGTCTGAAGACAACTCCATGGTTTGACCCATGCAGCTGGTAAGTCTTCAGCAGTGGGAAATAAACGGGTGAAAAGAGTGCTACCTGCTTTCTCAATCCTTTAGTTGCCTTTTTGTATTTTGAAAATTCTGCCTTCTTAATTTAAAGATTTCAGTCTGATCCTCTATACTTTGTTACCTATCCCTTTTGAAATTAATTTTATTATCAGTGGGTGTTTGATAGCGAAAATTTGAGGCTCAGGCTGCAGTTTTCCATAATTTAACAGGTACTGGTAAAATTATGAGATATAAAAGTACTCTCAAAGTTTGACGCCTTGGCAGGTTTGTGTTTAATCCCTTTTGCCAAAACATTATTAATAAATTTGGAATATATATATTTTTTTCAGATAATTCTCCATTGTATATCTTCTGTGTGATTTCTATTAGAAAAAAAAATCTCTCCACATTGAACGACGTAGCTATGTGAAATTCCGGAAGTTTTTCATAAACTAATCTCACACTCGATGTGAAATATGTATTTGGGGACAGGAAGGATTTAATAAAAACAGGAACATCATCTTTCGACTAGAAGTAGGATGCCCCTTTTACTCTGCTGGACTGTACCAGAGACACTCAGCTAATTTCTGTTGGCATCCAATGATGGTTTTGTGACAGCATCTTTGACAGGATGCAGTTTGCTGCCTTGCATAGCATGAAAGATGGCAAAAGAATGAAGGTGGACAGTTTGAGAAAGATCACACAGCCAGCACTAGACAAAAAAATATTATTCATTTTCTTGATGAGCAGGCCTGCACAAGACAAAGTACTCCCATATATATATATTTTTAGTATTTTCATTCAGATTTTGAAACCGTATTTTGGGACAAATCTGACTGTCCTGTGTTATGTCACTTAGCTGCAGCTGCACACAAGCCTATGTAACTACTGGTGACGGCAAGGAACAAAAATCAGCATGAAATAACTATAGTTTTGTTTTGACATGCACACTAATAACATTTTATATGCCATATAACTGATTTCTTCCCAAATTTAGAGAATTGGAGAATCAGTGAGGATACAAAAACTGCCAAAGTAGTCATGATTTTTCACACTTACTGTAAAAATCAGATTTTAATTTTTTAGAAAAAAGCTCTTCACTTCCATTGCTGTTCCTGATAGAGATGGCAAGGGTGGGTCCTTCTGTCTTAAAAAGACAACCGGAATTATAATCTTGATCCAATAAATAGGTGGTACATGGCTTCCACACTTTGTGCTTGCCTTCATCAAATCTGTAAATGGAATTTACAGATTGTATTGGTAAATGGAAAACTTAACAATTAATGTAAGTTAATTAATTTTTGTTGCTGCTCTTTCTTTTTTCATTTTTTCAGATGCTGTACCAAGGAAAGTGTGAGCATGGTATTTCTTGAAGTGACAAATTTCATAGTGGTGTGAGGGAATTCATCCCCCGAACTTCACTGAATTCCAGCCCTGGGTTTCAGTGCAGTCTGAAACAACCAAGTTTCCTTCATGCTGTTGTTTTCTAATAAGGGATAACTTGCTCAAAAAGATGCTCTCATGGTCCTGTTTCCAGGACTGTACTGTGAAAAGTTCTTTCACATATATAACCCAGAAAGAAAAGATAAGCACTATGACTGTCTTTAACCAAAATATTACACTTCTGTTAGTCATTAATGATGTCAGTTAATAAGGAAAATATATACACATATGTGGAAAAAACACTTTCAGTTATGTTATTAACATTAGCACTTAGCACAATGATGGAAGAAGGACAAATCTTTTGTATCAGGTATGTTGCGACTGATTACTTACCAGGTTTATCCATCTGTACACTTCTGAGGGTTGTGAACATAAACAGGTTTCATGCTGGATATTAACAAATGTTGAAAGCATTTCTAGTTCACAGAAGACTCGAATATACTTGGATATTTCATTCTCCCAAAGTAAAGTAAATCCTTTAACAAGAGAGGAATAGATACTGCCAATTACTCACGTGTAAAAAAATGACACATTCTCATTGGGAAAAAGCTCTCTCGTTCCCCATGTTATCTGCATCTTCTCGTTATTGAAGTTGATTATTGTGGTGTTCATGGCATCTTTCCAGCCTGCTCAGGACATTTACAGAGAATATGATTTCAGGAGTGAGTATGAAAAACATCTCTTGAAGTTAGTAGGTAATCAGTATTTCAAAGATATGTATGCAATAGGTTCAGATGATCATAAAATAAGGACACATAAAACCATCCAAAATACAAGGAAATAGAGTAAAATAACCTAGAGAGGTTGACATTAGAATTTCAAAATAGTGAAATTAAGCACAGCGACACTAAAGAGAGAGACTTGGCCACATGGTCCCAGGACCAAAAAGTGTAGACTGGGCATGTTTATGTACTTCATAAGGCCTATACCTTGAGGACAACTTTCTCCATAATATATGCTGAGGAAAACTATTTGGGATACAGGGAACATCTGTGTAAACTCTCAAATGTTTACAGTAAGAAACCAGGAACTAACACCAGAGTGCAGACCAGTCAAGACCCACAGGAACACAGAGCAGATCAGCACAAGTAGGTGCACTGCATATTTGACTTATGTTGTTCTGGTCCATTCCACCTTAAATACAAGCACAGTCATTTAATGTCCTCTGACTGCATGCAGATATTATTTCCTCTCTGATTATCTCCTTGTTATTGTTCTTGTTAGGGACACGGGATTTCACAATCAGACACTGAAGATAAACCTGACATTGAAGAAATGGAAAAATTAAAAAGGCAGAAGGATTAGAAATCCATTCCACATCAATAACTATTTATTTTGCAGTCTATAAGATGTGAAATTGTGCTTACTTGAGTGAATAAAGAGGAAGAAAATGTATCGTCAAGAAACAACTTGAAGGTAAAATTTACAGACTGCTGTCTCCAGCTGTGAAGTGTCTACCACTAAAAAATCTTTGCTGGAATATTCCTGCCTAGAAGGAGAATAGAGGATTTTAACTTTTTATTGCTGTGTACATTTTATGCCCCTCTGGACTTTTGAAGGAGTTCAAAATTTTAAAATATTTCTTATGAGCTTTTCATCACATCCAGTCATCCTGATTATTTCACAGGTATCAGGAATAACTATTCTCATGGTTGATATCTTTCGCTCCGTAATCAACACAAAGAATGTGAGAAAGACATGGGTTCAAGCAAGCATTTTGCCTATTTTCATGCCTACATCTCTGTGCCTAGGTGCTTTATGACTACTCCAATTAGAGTTAGTCAGAACATTTTTGTAGAGGTGCATTTGTGTTGTAACACTTAGTTTTGTCAAAACCATTCAAGACAGTTATGACAAAAATCCAGGACACAGTGGGTAGATGTACCTTCAGGTTTCTGCTATGTGACTCAGGGAGCTGTGGAAAAGAGATTCTGCTCTTTATCAAGAAAAGGACTTGAAACTAACTCCTCCATCTCTTACCCAATGCCTGCAAGCTTGTTCTGTATTGTTTTCTCAAACAGAAAAATCTTGTTTACGTGCTGAGGCAACACCAGAGGTTAAAAACCTTAAAAGGTGTAATAAAATGGAGTTTATCCAGCCAGTTCTACCTCTGTTGCAACAAATTATCTATGTAGCTCATTTTTCCTATGACTTTAAGCTCTTTGTAATTCCCTTCTGCAGATCTAAGAGATGATCCTGTCTTTTACTAAAGCCGCTAAGAAATATGATGGCAAAGTGCGTAACAGTGGATTCTTGGTCCGCAATTGCACTGATACATTTTAATTTTTGTGGACTACTTTAGCATGGTTCTGCTGTGCAGTATATAGTGTAACTAAAATCCTTTACTTCTTGGACTTAGGTTTTCTATAAAAGTAGTTAAATATATACTTAATGTGTATTAAGTGTATAATTACATGTTTTCCATCCTTAAATAAAATTGAAATTATAAAAAAAAATATAAATGTTAGTGAATGGAGAATATTGTACTGTCCTGAGATAATTTTTATGACTATAGAATGAATCCTTTCAATTCCCTTTAGAAGCAACAAAATATATACTTTCTACTTTTGGATAATTAGCCTGATTGCCTGTATTTTCACTTTGATAAAGAACTGTTAATGATCATGCTTCAATTATGAAAATAAGAGCAGGAAGAGTACTTGCTTTCTTAATTACAAATTTTCAAGAGTAATTATTTTCAAAATTAATTTCTGATGCTGTTTCTGTGTGTACAATAGTTGGGCACAATGATAGAAAACAAAATGCTGTTTGTAGGGCATGTTTTTTGAAACTTCCACTAGACCAGGCTGCTCAAAGCTCCATCCAACCTGGCCTTGAACAATTCGAGGGATGGGGCATCCACAGCTTCTCCGTGCAACCTGCTCCAGAGCTGCACAACCCTCACAGTAAAGAATGTTTTCCTAATATCTAATCTGAATTTAGTCTCTTTCATTTTAAAGCCATTGCCCCTTCTCCTATCACTACATGCCCCTTGTCTCTTCCCATCACAGTCCATCTGAGATGTTCAGTCAATTTCACCACAAGGGCTACACAGGTACAGAAAAAAGGAAGGAAGAGGAAAAAAGGACCTTTATAACCCTAATACAGAACACCTTAACAGAAGCAAGGAGAGGAAAAGCTTGGTTTAAATATCTCAGGGAGGAAAAAACTGCAATGCTATGATTTTTATCCCTCCAAGTTCAGAGCGCTAAAACAATATTAGAATTTTTATTCTTTCTGAATTAATTTTATCTTACTGGGCAGTATAAATAACTTTTTAAGGTTTTTTTTTGGAAATTATATTTATGGGGAAATCGTTAAAATTAAGAGGGATAGCATGGAGTCATTATTTGTCAGAGAGAGTACACAGAAATTGCTTATCCAAGACTTTTTAGACATCTGACAATACCTATGGTGACAATATTTAGACTGAATTTCCTTCTCAAATAGGTGATGTAAGCTTGGAAATCTCCTTGAACCTGTGACTATATATCCTACAATCTGCCAGCAGGGAAATAAAGATTTCCGTAAAGTTGTAATCCACCCTTCCATCTCTGTGCAGGTCAATTTTTGAAATCCTTTTGCAGGGTGCCATCTTTTCCCTCAATACCAATGTGAAAAGGACACCAGCATTAAAGCCCTGAATCCCATAACATTCTTTCAATAGGGAGTTTGAGCTCTTCAAACTCTCAGTGGGTTAGTTGAGGTATGACTGGCTCTGGAGATGGATAAGAGTAAGGAAACCAGAGGAATCACAAGGCATTTCCACACAACGCAAAGTGGACACTAACTAAAAACTAAGGGTCTGTTCTGACTAGCCTGTTGGAAGACAACAAAAGACATCAATTAATTCTGAACCATAAACACTCATTATTTTTTCAATTTTATTATAACTCTGGACTACTAATTAGAGGCTGCAGTTCCGAGGTGAAGACTAAATCTTGGGTTTGGTTATGAACATTTTTTGTATGGCAAAGAATATCATATTGGCTATAGTCCTGCAGTGATTTATTCATGGACCTACCTGCACACACTCTGAGTAGTTGACTTCAGCAGGATTGGTCAGATTGTATCAACTTAACAATATAAATAAATCTTTCTAAGATCAGAACCTTTTTCTGCAAAACACCCCTACATACTGTGAATTGGAATGCTGGGATTTTAATATAAAAATATAAACTCCAGCTGCAGTTATTTACGTACTAAAATGGAAGGCAAATACATTATTACATTCTCTAACGATAAATAGAAAGTTAATTGAAATGGAATAAAAATGGTAATAAAGCAATCTGGTGATATATACATGTTCTTTCCTGTGCTCTAATTTTAAAGAATTTCATAAGAAATCAGTCTCAACATAATTAAGTAGGTATGTAGGACAGAATCTTGACAATCTTTTATCATTAAAGTCTTTCTTTTCAGAGCCCTAGTCAGAGAAATTTTCTCCTGTGCTTCCTAATTTCATGAATTTTGAAGCCTTTTTGAATGTAGTATGAGTGGTATTTTTCATAAATGTACAAAAAAATTGCATGTATCTTTTCAAATTATAACTTGTATATGTTGCGTAATTTAAATTTCAACATGAAGAGATGCATAACCTAAGTGAGTTTCTTTAAAGCTTAGATTAAATAGACATAAAATCCTCTGAGGATATGTACAGTTTATCTGAAATATATTTTTTCTTTTTAATTATGTTTCCCTTGCCATTAACCGAAAAGGTGTTTGGTTTTAAGCAATTATACACCTATACTTCTGCAGGCAGAATCATTTGTATCTTCTGTTCTTTCTATTATAGTAATGGATAGATGAGAAGGTCAAAAATATGAATAGGCAGTCCCTGGGCTAAGAAAGTACTTCTACAGGGGAAAAATAAATTTCCTTGAGCAAAAAACTGTGCAGATACAACCATGAGCAAGAATATGAGCAAGTACATTCCACCTCCTTTCTATTTTTCAAAGTTTATTACTGAGAAAAAATACTCCTGAAAAGGAACATGTAAAAAGGCTAAATGTCATGGAACAAGTTAACAAAAAAGAAAGGGAGAGGCAGAATATCAATCTTCAAAGATAACAGAATGGAACATACATGTACTGGAACAGTTGCAACCTCATTGATGCATAACAAAGAAGAAAAACCACTTTTGATTTCCTTACACTGATGAAACCTGATAACTAACCACATGTTGAACTTCCACATATTGCACTACACTGCACAGAAACTACTGGAGAACAAGACCCAGATCTGAACCTGTAGTCTTTAGTTACCCTTAATACTACTGGTTGATGAAGGACAGTTTCATTTTTTTAATAGGAACAAAAGTGGGCGAAAGTGCCATTTGTGCACAGTACAGCTGAATTGAGTGCATAGGGCAGAGAATGAATAGAAAACATATTTTCAAGAAGAGGAGAAACACATCAAGCAAAAGTTTTTTATAGACATTTTGAGATGAGATATAATTCTTATAGCATAATTCTTAGAATCCACCAAACTGAGCATTTTGGGGTTTTGTTCAGAAGATCATTGACCATTGCTAGGCATCACAACACTGCATAAAATATGCATCACAACTCTAATTTTCAAATTTTTTTCCACAAAGGCATGCCATCAGCACAGCACAGCTATAGGTGATTGCCGTCTTAGGGCAGGGAAGTCACCTTCCCTCACAGGACAACCAGTGACTCAGAGGGACAATGAACCCTGGAGAATCTGGTGGTGCAGCATTGTCAAAAATGGTATTTACCATATGTATGGCAGAACAGAGAGCTGATTTATAGGTTGATAGGATGAGATCATAACTTTAAAGAATTTCTTTTTCCTTGTAAAATAAATGACAGGGAGCTTGTGGGAAATTAACTATAGTGAGGATTAGATTTTTGGTGTAGGTGTTGGACTTTATGTTTGATTTGTGTAATAATACAATGTAATATAATGTAATGTAATAATTTATCTTTGACAAGCTATAGGTAATGACATTGCAGACAAATACCTAAAATAGAGCTGTTCTTAGGCAGCCAAACAACTGGTCTTTATTAATTTTGCTGTGTAGTAGTATTTTTACCTTGATGCTTTCTCAGGAGCAAGATATTGGTGATCTTTTCACACAGAGTTCATTCTTTCAGAGTACTAAGTGCAGAAGTCTTACCTTGAATATATTTTATCCTTCTTTATTCAGTGAAGGCTAGGCTTTTTTGGCTGCGATCTACTCTGTTAGAAAACTTTCATAGAAACCTGTTATCTTTTTTTTTTTTTTTTTTTAACAGACCACTTTCATTTCTGCTAGATATTAATTTTTGTTTGGTTCATTCTCTTCATCAAGAAAAGTACTGAATATTGTAACACATGAGGTAAAATATACACAGAAATATTGCTAGCTGATATATAAATTTCTTAAATAAATATCTGAGGATTTGAACTTACCAGAAGACTGAGAAGCCACAAGGTTGCCCAGTATGAAGATCATTGAACATGCTTGAAAGATGGGTCTCATGGTTGGAATGACACAACAGACTGTGAAGAGATGAGTAATCATAATCTCTGGACTTACTATTTGATCACTTTATAGCAGATGCTGGAGGCAGCTGGAGGAAATGACTACAGGAAATAAAAAATGGCTTATCTATGGCTACAAACAAATCAGAAGTGCAGGACCTTCTTCATACAATGTAAAAAAAAAAAACAAACCCTCAGAATCTGAGTATCTCTTTTGCCGGATTTATCTTCTCACAGCTGTATGAATCAGAGGACACCATAGCCCTGATGCAAACCAGGAGAAGGTAGCTGTTCAGAGGTATGACCACATAGAATGACAGGATCACAGAATCAATCACAGAGTCACAAAACAGGCAAGGTTGGAAGGGACTGCAGTGGGTCATCTGGTCCAACCTCCCTGCTCAAGCAGGATCATCCCAGAGCACATTGCATAGAATTGTGTCCATATGGTTCTTGAATATCTCCAGTGAGGAAGAGTCCATACCCTCTCTGGACCATCTGTTCCAGTGTGCAGTCACCTTCACAGTAAAGTTCTTCGTCATATTCAGGTGGAATTTTCTGTGCATCAGTTTCTGCCCCTTGCCTCTTTTCCTATTTCTTGGCACCTCCAAGAAGAGCCTGGCTCCACCCTCTTGGCACCATCCCTTCAGATACTGACAGACATTTATGAGGCCCCCTCTCAACTGTCTCTTCTCGAAGCTGAACAGTCCCAGTTCCCTCTGCCTTTCCTCTTAAGAGGGATGCTTCAGTCACCTCATCCTCTTTGTCACCCTCTGCTGGACCCTCTCCAGGAGCTCCACGTCTCTTGTGCTGGGGAGCCCAGAACTGGACACTCCAGATGTGACCTCACCACGTCTGAGTAGAGGGGCAGGATCACCTCCCTCGACCTACTGCTGCTCTTCCTAATGCATCCCAGGACACCACTGGCCTTCTTGGCCCCAAGGACACACTGCTGGCTCTTGGACAGCTTGTTGTCCAAGGACCCCCTGGTCCTTCTCCGCAGAGCTGCTCCCCAGAAGGTCAGCCCCCAGCCTGTGCTGGTGCGCAGGGCTATTCCTTCCCAGGTGCAGGACCCTGAATTTGCCTTTGTTGAATTTCAGACAGTTCTTCTCTGCTCATCTCTCCAACCTGTCAAGATCCTTCTGAAGGGCTGCACAGCCCTCTGGGGTATTGGCCACTCCTCCCAGCTTTGTGTTGTCAGTGAACTTGCTGAGGAGGCATCTGCCCCTTCATCCAAGTTATTGATAAATAAGTTAAACAATAGTTGGCCTAGTATTGAACCTTGGGGGACACCACTAGTGACCAGCCTCCAACTAGACTCTGTGCCATTGATTATGACCCTCTGGGATCTGCCATTCAGAAAGTTCTGTTAGATCATTTTTTCCTGGCTGGTCTTGAGCTTTTTCTGTGCTTGCATCAGAAAATGTACAGTAAACTTCTTCTCACGCACCTTCTTGGGCAGATGATCAAGTCACTCGTGGTGCATGTGAAGTGCCCTGGGCACACACACCATGCTGCTTGCCAGAGACCCCTGCACTACATTTTGCTTCAAATTTCTCAAGAGTAAAAGCTTGTCTGACATGCCTGGTACTAAGTATGGATGGCTGGGAATACACCCAGAAGTGCTGCCATGATTTTTGTTTTGTTTTCATTCCTCTTAGGTCCCTCCCTAAAATGTTCACTGTTCTTTTTAACCCAACAGTACTGTTTGTCCAATGAGACCTCTTTCAGCTTAGTCACATCATCAAAGTCTGCATGACCCAGGAAGACCCATTCAAATGTCAGTAATTCTTGGAAACCTCAGCACTACTGTCTGACATACATACAGTATTCTGCTAACTGTCTGGTCCCTGCTTTGATCAGGTTCCTCCAGGGAGTCATTAATTCCTGGAACTAAAGTAACAAGCAACAAAAAAGTGAAATACTAAACTAGGTCATAGGTGATAGTTAATGGAAAGCTAATATCGCTCATGGTTTCCACAGTCAGCATTGCGAAAGTCAGTGAGATAAACAAATGGAGGCAAAAGTCCAAAATCATCTGGTTCTCCAGGACATGGCAACTCCCACATGTCCCCATTTGGGTTAAAAACACATTTTTCTTCCAAAAAATGTGTCTTATCTTTCCTTAGAGAACATGTGAGTGTGAAGGAGCCAAATTTGTCCCTTTCTGCTTTCCACATAGGTAAAACACAGTGGACTTCAGACCTCCCAAGGCAGTTCATTGTTTGTCAGGAAGGGATAGAGGAAGAAAACAAACAAAGGAAAGGTATGTAAAATATCTTCTGTATTATAATTATTTTGATTTTGAGACACTACATCTAAGTAGTGTCTCAAAATTAGAATTAGACAAGGTCTAATTCTCAAGTGAAAACACAACATTTTCACTCACCATTTTCTTCTACCATGTATGTTGACACCACAAGTAATTATCCCTCCCACCAGTCTTGTCTTCTTTTTCATATACTGAGGTCAAACAAAAATGAGTCAAAAAAATTTCCCTTTTTACTACTTTGGAATGTAAACCTTGGGTTGAGGTGCTGGGGGAAAAAAAATGACAACATCTAGGTCAAACAAACTGCTTGTATTAAGCTGGTGCACTGTTGAACTATTTTGCTACTGCTGAGAGAAATATCAGATTTGGCACTAGAGGGCTGCAGGGCTTTGGCACCTCCCACCTCCCCCCCCATGAAGGCAGACACTGGCCCACCCACCTGCCTTAGGTTCTGCTTACTGGAAGCCAGCTCTGATTACCTGATTTGATTTTTTTCATTATCCTAGTCCATGAACTGAAAAGCTGCGAGTGATACCATGGGATCCGTTCTACCAGAGGATTTTTCCCGCCTGCCTGCAGGAGTATTTTTGATTAACTTGCCCATGTTCTCTGGATCATTGCTCCCAAGAGGACAAGGACAGAGCATTGTCACAATATGGCCCCTCTTCAGGGCTCACACACAGTACAGTGTTGGATTGTTTGGCCAGAGAAAACAAGATCCATCCTGCAACTTCATGCAGGAATAGGGAAAGCAAATGGTGAGGGTGAGCTGAAAAGTAGCAGCTGGGGCTTCTGATGCTGACTTCTGGAAGAGAAAATTCTTAGCAAGACACGCAGAGGATGAGAACAGTGCAAGTAATGCAAGTGAATTAAAAGAAGCCCTATTGACTTTAATTTTCATTTTGGATCAAATCACACAAACAGATCTTGGCCCTCTGCCAACTCCTTCACCCACAGCAGCAGCTCTCGGGTGGCTGCACTTGCCAGCTGCAACCTCCAGCACCCTTGCTAACTTTCATCAGTTTCCTTCCTCTCTTTTTATTCCTCTTTCTGTTATTTCATTGGTGGTGTTAAATGGGTCTTGGATCACTACATAGCTCAGCAAAGCAAATCACCCCAGTTTAGTTTTTTCTTCACTTAGATCCAAAACAATCAATAGCTTGCAAGTAATTTTCATTTATTTTTACTTAGTCATGGCCTTGCTAACAGACTTCACAAAAAGCCCTGAGAAATAGCAAGATTATCTCTTTTTGCAGAAATGACCCCTTTTAATTTTTAGCATTAACAGGATGTGATTTCAGTGTGCTTTGAGTGAGTGGGATAAAGGGAACAGTGACCCATTTATATAAAATAATGAGTCTCATCACTCCATGACAAATCAGTTTAGTCAACTTGAGACAGTGCAGCCCATTGTTGTGACAGGAGACCCTGGTTCCCTGTTTTAATATGCTGCAAAGTGCATATGTAAAGGCCTCTACTGTACACTTTGGACCCATCTTCTACCCATAGGAAAAGCTTAGCGGAGCGATCTTCAAGTGTTCCTGGCATTTTTAAAATTCACACTCTTGTACGATCACTTCAAAAAAGTGTCACTTGGTGGTCTGTGCTTGTACCATCATGGCTTGGCCTTTCCTAGCTTTTTTATGAATGACAGGAAAGAAGTGAAGGGGAAAAAACCAAGGGAAAATGGCAGGCAGACTGCACGGATGAGCAAGGAGCTCCTATCTAAAATCAGACATGAAACGGATTCCACACACAAGAGGTGGAATCTGGTTGATCTTGCAGGGACAGGGCTAGAGAAGTCAAGGCCAGCATGGAGTTGAATCTGTTAAGGGATGTGAAAGGCAACAAGAAAGGAACCACAGGTACACAAACACTAGAAAGAAAGCTAAGAAAGACACAGACCTGAATGAGTCTCATGCTGTGCAGGGCCTTTGTCTAAACAATGGAAGTTCTTCTCTTTGTTAGTCTGATTACTGACATTACTGCTCCCATATAAATTACAAATCCTTACCTAAAAGAAAAAGCATGCTTGGTCATTGCAAAAAGAAATGTATCAACATATATGTTCCATCAGCAACTAAAAAAAAATGAAGTATTTAAAAAATAAACTAGAATAGAATAGAATAGAACAGAATAGAATAGAATATTTCAGTTGGAAGAGACCTATCTAGCTGGAATGACCATCTCGTTCAACTGCCTGATCACTTCAGGGCCAATTGGAAGGTATAGCCTGGTATTAAGGGCATTGTCCAAATGCCTCTTCAACACTGACAGGCCTGGGGCATTGACCATCTCTTTGTAGGAAGGGTCTGTTCAAGTGTTTGACTTCCCTCTCAGTAAGGAAAAATTTCTGAATGTCAACGCGACAAAAACAAAAACAAACAAACAAAAAAGAAATCTGTTGGCTGATGTTAAACATCTTTTTTAAAAAGTCTGAAACAAGCAAGGACCTCTACAAAACTAAAAATGAATAGCTCAAGTTAGATAGCACTGAAATACTGTAATTGAAAAAAATTAATGGGTAGTATGCAACAATTTCTTTATTGGATGGGCTTACCTGTTTCATTTAGGAAAAAGTCTTCTCATTATTCCAGTTAATAGTGCATGTTCTATTTTTACTACACTGTTTTGTTAAATTTTATCCTTGCTGTGTGTATCCTTAAAAACATTTGAAATAAGTAATACATTTTTTTCTTCAAGTTGTGCTTTTGTTTTCTGGGGAAGAGAATAATGAAATTATAAATTCAAGAATGCATCCTCAATTTTGGGAGTATTTTGCATCAAATGGAAACCTGACAGTAATTTACACTTCAATTCTCTTTCTCTTTTCCCATCTACTTACATCAGCGTCACCTGCGGGGTCCTTCAATTACAAGTCAAAATGACAAAAGTAAATTTTACCACGCGGTCTATAAAAAAATCTGCAGAAGACAGAGTAGTTGTGTACAAGTGAATTTATGAAGACCTTTTGATTGCATAATCTTTAAGATGACGTAAGATTAGGATTCTCATAATTTAATATACATTACTATACATTAATAATTAATAAGACTATGTAATTACATAATTGCAGTATTACAGTCCTGTAATGCTAGGAAAGATTAGAGGCTAAATATAATTTCTCTGAGTTTCAGTTACTCTACTTTGAAGACATCTGCTGCTTCCATCTCCCATTATGGAGTATTTTGACCTATTTTTGAGATTTCCAATCCTCTGGCACATTCCTTCTCAAAACACCCAGCACATCTTCCCTTGGTCTTTCCTGGTCAAAGGTGGGGCTCCTGTTATCCTGTAACAATTGCATTGCAGGTGAGGGGCTTTATTCATGTTCCCTAAAACGGTAAAGAAGCTGATAAGGATGCAAGGGGAACTGATAGTGAACATATATATGGGAAAGAGGTCTGACTTATTAAAGAATACATAAGCTGAATAGGTAGGAAACTATGGTGGATCACATAGGAGAAGAGAAAACCTAAATACTCATTTTGGAATACATTTCTGGAAGAAAATATATGCTACTAAACTAAGTACATCTTTCTATGTAGGTAACTTTCCCACACTTACATAAAAAAGTAAAACAGGAGACAGCAAGAAACTTCTAACTGTCACTGGTGTTTCTATTGCTAAAAAGAAAAAACAAGTAATGTAGCCAATACAAAACCAGTAATCTTTTCTTCTCCCACCATAAAGCTATTTTCAGCTCCCGGAATCCATAGTGGCATTCTGTTCTCATTGAGCAAGCTTGGGTGAAATGACTTCAGTGAAAGCTAAGATGTTAGAAAGGGTGGGGGAGGAAAAGAATAAGATTTGGTCTTGATTTGCTTCTGTGTTTATAGAGAATAGAGACTGTCCCCAAGGATGACATGTGAGGGATAAGACAGCAAGAAAAGCAGGTGGCAGCCAAAAGGGTTTTGCTTGCAACATGTGCACCATCTCTAGGTCACAAAGAAGATGGGGCACCAGGCAGGCACTGATTTCATGCTGATGTTCTCTTAAGGTGTTGAAGGCTCCTGCACATACTGCTAAGTCCCAAATGGTCAGGAAACTCCATGAAATGCACCCTGGGATTTCCAGCTGGCTTCCCTCCCCCTCCTCCCCTGACTGCTGCAGACAGTGATGGGGAGGAGATAAGGATTCAGTTTAAGAGGTCTTCCGGAGAAGCATCTGCACATGCAGCTATATAGGAGATACCGAAAGTAAGATAAGAACATTAAGAATGATTTTTTCCATATTACTTTTAGCTTCTTATGAATGCAGTTACTTTCATATATTCTGACTAAACGCAGTTGTTGGATTTTTCTGCTGTTGAATGCCAAATTTGTCATTGTGAGTCAAATTAGATTATTGAAGTAGATCTATTTTGTTGTTTACAACTGTTTGAGACTTTCATTGGAAAAGGACAAGAGACAGGCTGTTCCTGCAGCCTCTTGTATGACTGCAGTCATGCAAGCTACAGCACCAGCAAATCAATGCTCATAGACTTCCAGCAAGAAGCTATTTTCAAGAAATTTGGGATCCAGTTTCAACATACGCTGACATAACCTTGAAAAAGCCAGACACCACCAGATTTTACCCATTGCTGATATGTTGGTATTTCAGAAGCTTGCCAGGTGGGAGGGTGTGTTGAAACAGGCTAAAGGCTTTCCACACTTACTGTCTGTGCTCAACTTAACAGCAAAAGCTTGTGGCATCTGGAAGAAAACAGTTTTTTAAGAAAAGAACATAACAGTGTGAAATAATGATAGATTGAGTAGTCAATAATCTCAGGATGTACTGAGATGACTGCAGATTCTTATCTATGAAAAGCATTTAATCCTTGTCTCAGGTACTTGTTTCAAAACACAGGTACCAGGCTCATTTCATTCCTCAGACAGTTTATTGCATTGACTTCTATAATTTTTTTTAGGTAAGAAAAAGCTGCCCAAAAATTAAAGCATACTAAAAATTCCATTCTTTTGAAACTACTGAGCAAGGAATTTTGGAAACATAGAATTTTATTTTTCGAACTGTAACTGATCTCTGTTGATATTTTCTTATCGAGAATTTTTATTTGCTTACTCATATCATTACAATTCTTATCCCACATGGACTTTGAATGAGAATCATCACTTTTCACCTCTAACATGCCTAAATTTGATCACAGAAACAGCTGCAAAGCTGCAACAGCTGGAACTGAGCCCTGCGAACCTGTCATACACCGAACAGTTCATTCTAATTTTCATAACAGATTAAATCTCTCATGAACTTTCTACTTCTGAAAACTCCCACATTCCACCACTGTTGTTGGCACTGTCCTAAAAATATTCCAGAGTGCAATCACTGTTTAAATATATTTTAGTGCTCTTAAGTTTAATTCTTGCACAAAATCTGATAAAACCAAAGATATTTTGAACAGTGCTCCCTTGACCTTGAAATCAGGTATTGCATTAATTTAATTAAGATTTAAATCAGTAAATATTTTAGGCCAGTCACAGGGCAGTGCAGGAATCAGAATATGAGAGCAAGGAGCCATGAAGGAAAAATATACAGGGAACAGAATCTCCTTATGTTGATGTTGTTCTCAGCTCAAAAATACACTGCAGTCACAGTGGTAGATTTGTACCCCTAGCTGAGTCAAGGAAATACAAACAGATCCTTTTGTGCAAATAGCGCAATGCACTGCACAAGAAACATTTACTACAGATGGCAACAATCCTTAATTTTCCAGGGCGTTGAAGACTAATGGGTTTTGCTACAGTATAAGGCTTGGGAAGGGCTTTTGAATAATACTAAAACTTTGGAGGACCCTGAAAAGAGCTACAGAGTAGCTGTTGAAGTTTATCTATAAAGGGTTTGCTCTGAAGACTGTTACCTGCACTGAGCAGCAAGCAGGGAGCAGAGATCCCTGACCTCTCAGACCAAGGAGTTACCTACTGCATGTCATCTGAAAAGAGAAACAAGGCCTTTAAGTTTTGTTCTTGCTCTAGGAAGATCATATTGTTTATTTTCTTCACTTATTCACCCAGTTCTTTTAGCATCAACTGTTTTGAACGTGCCCTCCAGAACAGGCATATTTCCACTTTAACTTAACCTGTGTTTTGTGAAGGGTGGTTTTGATCTGACTAACAGCTAGTACTTTTCATGAAAGCCTGCTGTGATTCTTCGAACAAGCAGTCGAGGCACCCTAGCAAGTGCCCAGCTCTCCGAAGCATTGCTTGAGGCTGTCCAGGAAGGAGCAGAGCTTCTTCTATAGCAGCAGGCTGGTGTGAGAGCTGTCATTGCTGGGGGATCAAGGGAAATCATGTCTTCCAATGAAGAGCAATAGCTGGGAAAGCCTCCAGCATCTGGCAAGCTAAATGCAAGCAGGTTTGGACTCTGATGAGTCTCAATAGGGTTTTAATAAATGAGAACTACTGAAAATTTGCCAGATTTGATATAAATGAACTAAAATATCAAAAGTAAGGTTTTCTAATATTCACAAAAGAAACATGAAATGACCACTTTTTATAACTTACCCAAGAAATTGTCCCCCATATGTTAAAATAGGATCTTTTAAGGCATCCTGAACGACACACCTGTCTTTCCACATTATATCAAGGTCAAGGCAGTTTTTCATTTGCAAACACACACAATAAAGTTATTTGTGTCTTGCAGACAGCAGAAGAGGAAAGACAAGCCAACTGTGTCACCTGGCTTTGGGCTGTATTCCTAGTGACCATTTCCTGCTGTGTTATGGGGGCTTCATTGTGCTCCCTGTTTCTGTCTTTCAGCTCAGGGGCTGGTTATTCTTAGATCTTACTATTTAAGACTGATTTCTTTCCTAGTGTTTTTATGGTCTTGATTACGCGAGTGTGTGTGTGCATGCACACACACATCTGTATGTATGGCTTCTATATAAACAGGTACATAAATACGTGTGTAACTATTTTCCATGACAGATTATTGCTATGTAGACATATGAACATCCTCATGTATGTTTTTATTTTACCCTGGGATGAATCAGACACTTATAGTTCATATTTCTGGATCCAATGAAATCAGGTATCAAAAGTGATTTCAGTGTACCCCTCAGAATATTGCATAATTAATACCCTCCGCTGTCCTGGAAGTCTACTGCAGTTAATCTGCCTTCCTGGCTCACTCCCACTTGTTAGAGTTGGTTCACATTTGTAAATTATACACACGCAGCAAGTGAAAGAACTCTCATAGCAGGTGGAGTCTGTATCTATGCTCAAGTGCCTCCAGATGATAGACTTTATACCATAAGCATCACAGATTGGACCCCCAACTGGTATTTTTTCTTGGGTTTGACCAGATGTGAAGCACTAGCTAGCAAGAATCCTGACTTACTGACTGTGCCAGGGGAGGTCTCAGGGAGGCAGCACTGTCCATTGACACAGCCTCTGTCCAGTGCTTCTTGAGACCTCATCCAGTGTGAGGTCAGCTCTGCGAGGGCAACAGCTCCAGCTCTGCACTCAGGCTTCAAACTCAGCTTCTTCCACAGGAGGACATAGCCATTTGAACATGTATTTTCACGTGTGAGAATGGGGATGAGTGGTGTGTGTGGTGATAATGTCCTCCACAAACTCCTCAAGAGAAAATAGAATCTACTTAAGTTAATACTCTGCTCTCACTAGTTAAGATGTTGGACTAATGAGTAACAATTTCATGGATCCCAAGTGTGGATGCTCTGGGGCATACAGGGACATAAGATGGCTTTGAATGCCTGAGTACCAAAAAGTTGAAAACCAGACAAATTTTTAAAATTAGCATTTGGTTTCATGCAGAGCTGAGCTGAAAAGTGTGATAAAGCCAGGCACAGGCATTGAAAAAGCAGAACCAGCCCCAGCTCTCCCATTTTAGCAACACCAGCAAAGCTACAGTTATCTGTATTTCACACTGTTAAATTATTCTAGTGCTCTGTTTTTGTCCTGTATTTTATTTCAGAACGAAATGAAGAACAGCTTCCTTTAACTCATCCCATCAATAAGGGGTTCAGTCTTTTTTTTAAATTTAATTGTATATATTCAATTGGCAAACAAAATTAATATGAAAAACATTACTTAAACTTACATGTTTTAAATTACATTAAATTTTAAAGCATTTAAATCACCAACTGTGGAGCTTTCAAAAGTTAAAAAGTTAATTTCTCCAAAATTCTGATTTCATAAAATTAAAAAAATTTAATTATAATTGCAATAACATATTTACATGGGTTTTAATAAAAAGACAGAAATAAGAACGTAAACAGTTTGGAAGGCCAAATTCATAGTCCCCAAAAATCTCAACTATGTTTAGACAAAATTTGCCTCTACAGAAGATAGCCGTGCTTGGATGAAAACACTTCAGCCTTAGCTTATTGAAAATGCTAGGCCTCTTTGAACACACATGGAAGTACACAAGCACCATTTAGCTGACACAGGAGGACTGTGGGAATTATTCATGAGAATAATTAACAGTCTTCTACAGACCTGATTACAGGACAGTAAGCTAATGAAAGCATAAATAAATAGACAAACAGAAGTACATGCACAAGAATGCAGAGTAGTACCATGGAAGGAAAACATTTTTAAAGGTGAAAGAAAAAGATTATTGATTTAGAAACTTATGTTGTGCCTCTGTTTTGCATTTGGGTTTCAAATGTCTTGCAAAATGTGCTCATGATTTCATGCATAATCAGTGTGACATGAAATTACAGTGACTGCTGATGCAAATGAGGTAATTGTGCACGCCAATTATGTGTAATATGCCTGTTGCCTTGTTTGAATAAGCAATTACAGAATTTATAGAGACAAGCATGTTAACTAGGAATGCATATTAGGCACAAAATTACCACCACTTAATTCAGAAAATCAGGCAAAGTAGAATTTAGCTGGGGGAATGGTTATGAATCTTGGCATTTTTCCTAAGCATAAAATTTTAGTTTCATTATATGAATTTTTTGCATTTATACCAGCCTATGTCCCAAAGTGATTTAGAAAATAAATAAGCTCAGTAAAATTAGACACAATGCTTAGCTAAGCACATGAACGGTCATTTTGATTACCTTGGCACTCCTCAAATTTTTTTGCAAATCTTGTGGAAGCAGACTTACCTGTGGAGAGCTTTTTTCTGCTGAACTTTGGTTACACCACTGGCAGATTAAAGAGTCCCACATACTGCCCGGCAGAGGAGGGAGTGAAGAGCCAACACACTACAACCAAGTTTTTAGCTGGAGCAATGCCTGATGCTTTTTTTACCTTTGGATGCTTTTGCATCCTTAAATTGCCATTTTTATGCCTGGTCTGAGATGTGCTGTCAGATGGTGCCACAATGTCACTCACAGAGTGGTGATAACTCCTGGATCATCCAGAGTCTTTCAGAGTGCTTTGGCCATTGGCTGATCCAGATAGATTCATTGGTGATTTCAAAGTCTCAAAATATCACACATATGTAAAAATTCAATTCTCTTTTAGCCTTTATTGCAAATGAAGCCATAATGTGCATTTGTCAACTTGAAAAGCAAAAGTTTGTATTTAACTGTTCCTGGTGGTGTTTTTTTCTGTAGCCTGAATTCTAATCAAGTGTTGATTATTCTAAAACAAAGATATCAGTATAAAGAGAAAATTCAGAACAACTTATTTTATACTTTATAACCTATTTCTAGATTTTTTTTAAAATTGGTATTTCACATTTTTTCAAATTACAAATAAGATATTTTATAAGAATTTATATGTATTCCAAGTGATAAAATCAATAATTTAGTACTCTTTAAAGAAGCCTCAAATGAAGGCCACAGAACTGGCAAAATATCTCTTTGAGACCCAATATCACAAATTTGTTTTTTCCCACTGAAGATACATCATTCCTTTCAATTGAGCTGTTTGCGTGTGTAAGACTGTGTGTACCAATCATGAGGATAAATCATTTAGGAAATTGCCTGGAGGTCCAGATTGTGGCTGAATTATTTCAGCTATTGGAAGTTTATGTTTTACATGTCTGCAAAACCAAGAGAATATGTTGGCAAAAATCAAGTCCCCAGAATATCTAATAAAGTGTACAGATTTGGGACCAACCCTTTAACCCCCATGGGAAGCTCGGCAGAAGCCTGAAGTGTATCACCTAAGCTGTCCTTCTTTCGGCTCCTGGTGTTGACACCATAAATTCCAGCATTTCGGCACCTGAGAGTCATGTTGCATAATTATATTTTTAATAGTGGTGGGCTTGCAGAGATGTGGAAACAATCTAGTTCTCTCTTTAAAAACAAAACAAAGGAAACCAAAACAAAATCCTGAAACACTGTATCCTCCCCTCTTCCTTCCTTTGCCTCCCTTCCCCTGTCCTCCAAGGAAAACATGGTGGGTCTGATCAGCCTAAATTTTAATTTCATCTGTATGCAAAGAAGTCACGCTGTCTTACAATTGGTTCAGAAAATGGTAATCTGTTTTGAGTTTCTCCAAGAGTCAATCTATTTTATTCATTCAAGTTCATATTTAACATCAGCTCCCTCTCAGAAGGCGGAGGGACTTCAGCAAGATTTAAGACCGTAACTCTTCCTCCTGTCTGTTCACTACAACTTTCTGATGAACATACTTATGTTAAACCCATAGCAATTGTTTGCAACCTCTGTGCAGCCTCAGGGTTCCTGTGTCCACTTCAGGTTTGTAAAAGGTTTCAGTGCTTAAAAGCTTCTCTGTGATTTTTCCCAGGTCTGTGAGTTTGCCTTTCCTGACAAAATTTGTGTCACCACATATTCCTGCATAGACTTAAAAAAAGGTTTTTTAGTATAAAAATCTTCCTGTTAAAAACAGAAATATGACAGAAATCTTTTTTTTAATGGGAAACTTCCATTTTCTTACTTTTCTTGTAGAAAAATGATGAAATATATTTTTCTTTCCTTTTTTTTGAAAGTGCTTTGCATTGTTGTGGTTTTCACAAAGACGGAATGTTTCAAATCAGAAAGATCTGATTTCAGGTAGACTTTCTGAACACTTGTAAAGTGCCACTCTGGTAAGCAAGTATATGCAGTATAGAGTTTTTGGTTTTGTAGTTTGGCAGCTTTTCCAGACTGGATTTTGGCTGGGGAACTTCAGGCATCTATGTTTACCCAGCAGTGCTGCCTTCATAAAAATATGTGAAAATAACAAGTAAACATCTGTGTCTCACTTGTTGAAGAGCTATGATTAGTGTTCTGTTTTTATAGCAATATATTTTAATTAGTTCTATATTGCTAAAAAATACTATTTAGTGTAATAGAGTAGCAACAATTGAAATTTTTAGTGAAACGTGTCTCAGTGTCTTGAGGTTTCAAAAACCCCAGACTTCTGTTTTACATACTACTGGCTGATATGGAATTTTGTTGATTCATGTCAGTCTTGTGGCGTTTTACAACTTCTTTCATCTGTTCTCAAGTGATCCCATATATTTAAAAGTTTATGAACATAAGATTGGAAAGTTAACTTCACGCATTCCATCTTACCTCTGGTTTGTATTTTGAACTAAAAAATACCAACCAACTGTAACCTGAACTATTTCCCTTTGTTTCAGCCCATGGTATCAAAATGCAACTTTTTCAGAAGATTAAAACTGTGATGAAAATTAAACATCAAAACTTTTTTTAATACATATTTTTTCTTGCCATTGTCATAAAGAGTGATAGTAATCCTACGTACTTTTGAAAACTCTGTACTGGAATTCAATATTTGTATTTTATGACTATGGGTTTAATTATGTCTTTTTTTAATGTGTGCTTCATTTAATAAGATTTTATTTCTTTGTTTTCTTTCTTGTGTTGATTAGAAGTGAATTTCTAGTATAGAAGGAACTCCTCACATCTACCTGCCAAGCCTTTCTAAGAAGTCTCATGTCATATTCATCCAAAATTTGGGGTCTCCCTAAAAATGATGCTGTCTCAATACTCAAGAGACGGTGCTGGGCGCTTTGTGAGAGCTTTCTATCCTGCCTACCATTATCTTAGTCCAATATAGCAGAATGGGATATAATGGCCTGGGGAGACCTTGGATTCTTTGCAACTGTGAAAGTCTTTGTAGTGGCAAAGAAAGCAGAGAGATAAGTGAATGTTTAATGATACTCCCTTGCGCTGAACAAATGGCTGCCCATCATCAACTAGCTAAATATGTTTCCCTCAGGTCCTGATTGGCCTTTATTTCTGAAAAATTGCATCAGAATCATGAATGTTCAGTTACTCTTCGGTTATATGTGCCCCAAATAGTACTGAAGACTTACGGCAGGACTGGAAGGAAGAGCTGCTTAGGTGCTCAGCTGCTCAGGCATGAGTCAAGTGAACTAACTATATACTCCATAGGTGATCCTACAGTAAAGAGGATGGAGATGCCATTCATCTCTCAGGAGATCTAACAATCCTCTGCCTTCAGGGAAGACAATGTTGCATCTGGGAATGAGGTCCATGGTGTTAATCTTTTGTTATCTGAACTGATGTTAACAACAAAATGTTCTCGTGCATTTCAATGGCTGATTACACCGAAGATTGCCTGAATCTAGAAGAGAAAGAATAGAAAAATACTCAAAGCAAGGTGATATCTTAGGCCATTGTGTCTAGATAGAGTGTATGTTCATTTTTTCACAAATGCCACTTATTTTTGGTTTGGAGGGAGACTCTTCTGACAGGAAATTTTCTTTCTTTTTTATCCTCTGATCCAGCTGCAGTTTCTACTGACCGCTGAGAAGACCCTTCAGTACAAAACTAACTGGAAATGAGCACAAAACAACATTCTTAAATGGGTAAATCTGCTTAAAGGATGAAGGGGAGAGCCAGTCTCTAACAGTCTTTTGCACTAGTAGCAGCTTGGTTTCTTTTCTCAACAGTCCCCATTTTATTTTCTCTGTGAGTTATTTTAAAAAGGAAACAGGGGCCCTTCTCAGAACTGCAGCAAATATAATTGAATTTCAGATGTTGTTTTCAAACAAACCATAGAAAAGTTGAGGATGGGGAAATATAAGCGAAGTTTTCTAAAATGCTGTTATACAGACAAACACATGTTTTGAGTTAAGTTAAGCTCTTTTCTGGTAACAATATTAACTTTGTGATGGCCATGACCAGCAGGCATATGGAGAACGGAGGGTGGCGGTCTTTATCAAATTAGATCTAAGAGGAAGAACATGTATTTGGGGTCTTTTTTTTTCCTTAGTATTTTTTAGAAGGAAATCTGGAAAGGGCAAGTAGAGGCTGGGAGGACTTATGAAAAGATCATTTTTTTTGGATGTGGAAAGAAGGATTCTGCTTTTGTTAAAGAACATCTTTTCAAGATTATATTTTCTATTTACTTCTGTTTAAAATGTGGTAGTGGTATAGAAAATCAAGCTGAAAATTTGTATCTGCTTTTCCTGAAAATTTTCTCTTTTGACTTGGTATGACTCTTTTAACTTTGGGTATGACAGAGTCCTTGTGCATGTGAAAGAAAGCAAAGTAGTTTCTATGCTACATTGATATTTCATAACTAGATAGTTATATTCCATGCTTTTCTTTTCTGAAACCCATGCAGCTACAGAGAATTTCATGAATCCATGGATTCATGCAAGGAAATACTGTTTGGCCCAACCCTTTGCTCAATCCCAGTTACATGCTTACTGTAGAAGATGCTTCAGTGATGTGGAGTAGTCATAAAAACTAGTTGTGGAGATTCTAACTAAAAAGGGCTTCCTCTGATTGCACACTCACAAAAGGTGGGAATGTCACATGTCTATCAGTTTGCATTGCCAATGAAAAGCACTTCTAAAGCTAGCAAATTCTATCTTTAAGAGGTTTGAAAGTGACAAATACAGGCTTCCTGTCTCTGCTGCTCCTCTGCCGCTCTCCCATATGAACCCATTGATGTTGCTTTAACTGAGTGGCTTTCAGAGCAGAGGCTTTCTTGGTTCACTGATGTGACAAGAGGACCAAAGCTCACAGCTAAAGGAAGGGTCAGGCTGAATGTTCAGCGTGTTGCAGCACAGGCATTGATTCACTACTCTTCTGCATGAGTGGAAAACAATGCTATAATGAAATGGTTTCAGTTTTATCTTACTTTCCCCTGGTGTAAATTGTGGCCTTCACTGCGAGCCTGAGAAGTGGAATTTTTTCTCCCCATCCTTTATTTATCAACCATGAAACTACAAAAGACAATATTTTCACCACTCTTTTGCTGATTAAAGAAGCCCACCTTATGCTGCAAGGAGAGTTGTGGGTGGCTGCAGCCCATCTCCGCCTCCCTTCTCACCAAGGATAGCAAAGATAGTGTCAGTCAGGCTCATGATCTATCTCAGTTCTGTGTTGAAGTACAAATATAAATTAGGGATGAATACATTTATATTAGTAGGGATGGTAAACTGGACAATAAGAAAAGCAACTAATGAATTCTGCTGAAATCAATGTCACATTAGGAAAGAAAAGCAAAGTTTAGTGACATGTAATACAAACTACTTACAGGGAAAGAACGAAACAGATCAAGATATAACTTTTTTCTTTTTTCTCTTATCTCAAATTTTATTATCTCCTTTATCAACCAGCAAAACAAAGAAAGCAGAACACATTGAGCAAGTTTCAAATTTTGTTTTGAACAAAATGGATTCTCTGTTCCACATTCATTCTCAGGCAGCACTTTTCTTTGCAAGGGGGAAGGAAGAAGGTAGAGGAGGGAGTTCAAAAGATGAATTGTGCCCACCAGCTCTGGCTGACACATCTCTGAATTCACATGCAGAGATGGAAGCTGCTGCAGCCAGTGATGTGCCTGTACCCACAACCCAGCAGTAATAGCCCTGCCTGTATGGCCATTAAAAAGGGCCACAGAAGTTCATGTGTCCCTGTCCCAAATCATGGATGGCTGTTCTGTATGACTTTGTTACTGTGCCAGGGTATATTTTAACAATCACCATTTTTAGGAAATTTCTACAGTCTTTCAGTGAACAGGTTCCAGGAAGAAGATATAGACCACACCTACTCATACACCTATCAAAGGTGATAAGCTTATCTACTACACTTCAAAGACTGTGTATTTTCTTCCCCTTGCCAAGAAGTGCACAAGCAAAAAGAGGTAGGAGTTCTGTTCCAAATCTCTTCTCTATTCCCTCCCATGGAGAGTGTGGCTTGGTCTCCCAAAAGCCCACTCCTTCCCAGACAGACAGGGCAGAGCTTTGGCACCTTCATATCCAGTCTCGAAAACTCCATGCCAAGGATGAGGTCCCAGTACAGGTGAGGAGGACACCTGGAACTGCCAAACAAACCAATCCTCCAGCTGGCAGACCTGGAAAGGTCAAAGGAAAGATGTAAGATATGTAGCATGCAACCTCCTCCTCTCTGGTTGGCTAAGAAGAAAAATAAATCTATCCCAGCCAAAAACAGGACAGCAGCTCAGTGGCTTGTTGAGTTACAGAAGTTTGTTTGATAGTTCTTGATGAATTAAGGTTTACTATATGAGATTTTTGAATCACCTTTTGAACTCATGTTTGTTAACATTCACAGCACTCCTTGAAAAAGGTTTCTAATGATTAACGATGCAATTTGTTGGAAGAGAAGTATTTTATTTGCTTAGTTTATAGCCAGTTGTTTAGTTTAAAATCAATATAACCATCCTTCCACTTATTCTGTTCCAGGCGGAAGGATCCTAGGCCACATAGTACTTTCTCAGGTGTAAGCTGCTTTATACCTTTTACCTCTGTTGCCTTTTATTTTCTAGATGTATTTTATGCTTCTAGGTTGGACAAACAAATCTGCAGGCAGTTTTTGAGCCACTGATACACCCTGAAGTTTTACAATGTCATTGTAATATATTCTGGCTTGCTCTTTTTTACTTCAGTAATTCCAAAAATTCTTGAAACTAGAAAATAAAACATACCCGTACACTACATTGGAAAAAAACAGATAGACCATCAGTTTGTCTTGACAGGATGTTTATGTTATGATTCAACAAATCAAATTGCTGCTTTATATCATGTATCATCTGGCTTTGGAAAAAAAGAAAAAAGAGAAGAAACAAAACAGAAACAAAACAAAACTCCAGATAACCAACCCCAGCCAGGTAACCAAAACTAATATACTTTAATCTTTTCTACTATGTGATTCTGAAATATTTAAATATCATTTGTTTCAACAGCTTCAGATTTGTTTTGAAATAGCTCCTGCTTGCACAATTATACTGGCTTTTTAAGCCAAGGAAAATATATCTTCATTCTGATGTGATGCTCAGGTGGCACCCACCTCTCCCTCCTTCTGTGGATGAGACTGGACTCTGATATCAGTTTCTACCTTGCTGTGCTGAACAGCCAGGCTTTCTGCAAGAACTATATATGTACTTCCCAGTGCTTCAATGGGATAAAGAAATTCCATGTACTCAGTGAGAACTTTGCTATCAATTTCTTTGAGAGCAAGGTTGGTGTGCCCTCATAAAGATTTCATAATTGTTTGATTTGCATTCAGCACGAGTGCAAAAATTATATTTTAATGACAGAGCTGAACATATCTTTAGGATGTGTGCAACCACAGTAATGAGTTACATGCTTTTTAAAACAGATATTTAATAAACCCATGTTATTTCCAAGCAGCTCAGTGTTTATCTCATTTGGTTTCCTTGACAATTTCCTGATTTTAGATGCATTGTAAAACAATTGATTCTGTTTTTCAGAGAACCCTTTCATCCAGTGTCACTTAAGAAAAGACCTTTTACAGAGGAAAAAAAAATCAGTGAATTCTTTTATTCTTTACTGACTACAAAAATAAAATTTAGTCTTCAAACCTATTAAGTATGAAACATACCAATCAGCTCATTAGCTGAAAATTGCTTAGTATGCATGAGACTGATTTAATTGAGTTAAATAAATATAACCAACCTATTTACAGGTCAGATCTTGTGCATGTATTTAGTATTTTGATAATTTCATTTTTCAGAATTGAAGTGTGTCTTCACAAACTTTGAGCCTGATTTATTAGGTAAATGATGTTGGATTGATCCTGCTGTGTGTGCATACAGACCTATGTCTCTTAGTCACCTCTTTTTTCTCCTTAAACCTACTCACCAGATTCAGCTAGAGCTCGACTGAAAGTAAAAGACTGATAAATATTCAGTGTTCACAAACATTAAAGAAGTAGTCATCAAGGGATAGGGCAGACTCTGTGACAGGCCAATTCATTCAACCTTCATAGCCATGAAAGGGTCCCCGTAGGCAAAGAATGTAGAGTTCTTTTGTTGGGGTAGAGTTCTTTTGTTCTACTTCAGCAGTAAAACAACAAATTCAGCTTTGTATAGCCCTTTTGGAACAAAAGATCCACATGATCATTTGGAAGGATATAATTTTTGCTTATGACTGTATCTCATAGATCAAATCAGCTTAGCAGCACATGCTCTGGTTCAGAGTGAGGCAAAGACAGCACTTGTGACACCAGGTCAGTCTTAGGCTTCAAGCAGATAACGAGTTCAAAATTCATCCACTTTTCTGGACTGGCTTCAGACAGAGTCATAAACAAACATTTCAAGCACTCGGGAGGACATTTTTGGTGATGGTTATAAGTCTCACAAGTGCACAAAAGAATTATTAAAATAACAGAACTTGAAAACTAGGGGCTATACATGGTAAGAAGATCAGTCTGAAGACAGACGGCATCTGAGAGCCATTTTTTAATTCATCACTATAAGGTTTTCTCCATCTTTGTATCTTCTGCATTTTAACTGTGTTTTCTACTTGTGCTGTTTGATACAACTACTGCTTTTCCCTTAGTTATTTTCAAATAAGTTTATGTGCTGAACTAGAGCTCTTGCAGTAAGAGTGGGAGTAAGAGGGAGGCCTTGCAAGTCCAGGGAAAAAAGTAGAAGGAAACAGCCATCCTCATGTGGCATGAGCCGTCCTTTGGTGGTATCTGTCTTTCTCCATGGGATATGGGGGCTTCTAGTTTTCTAAAAGACGTACCTTACTTAAGTGGAATGAATCTTGTTATAGGTGTTTGGATGTTACTCCACACAGGGCAGCTGTTATCTTGGTAGAAAGCTGTCACACAAATATGTCTAGTTTTCATTGATTTGAGGAGCTGCCCTGGCCATCATGATGATGTGCAGCTGCAAAAGTACCTTGAAGTAAAGGTAACAAGAAAGTGATCACAGTAGGAAGACAGGCACATTGATGAGGAATTCGTTCATTGCTGTTTCTTACCATCACCAGGAAAAAAAAAATTACTAAAGCCCTGATGTGAGATCAAACACACTAAATAAAATAAAAAAGACCCAAATATAGTGATGATCTAGACATCAAAGAAGCTGGTTTTCCAGTCCCTTCACCTTCTGCAGTGACCTATGCTCAGTCAGGATGAGTGAAGAGAGGGTTGAAAGGCAATTGCTCTCATGGGGGAGCCCTGCACATGGATGTATTATCTCACAAAGTACAGAGCACTGAAAAATCCAGCTCTGTTCTTTTAGCCTGAAAGTTGTTACCTCCCTTCTCTAATGACATGTCCTCAGTGGTCCTTGAATCTGTGGACTGACACATGGAGAGAGCTACACTAATCCAACCTTTAATACTCCAGGATCAGACAGTCAAGAGCGGTATAAGCCTAGCAACCTGGGATATAAGAGGTTGGGTGAAAAAAAATGTATATTATAGAGTCAGCATGTCATAAAAGACATTTCTCCTCAGAGCCTCACAGCAGAGATGCAGTAATTTTAAATATATGTGTAAAAGAATAAAGATCATAATTGTAAAATACATTTCTTCATGCACTCTAGAGTAAGCTTCCCATCAAGCTAGAGAGTGGCATCGTCTTAATAGTTCAGTATTTGAAATTACACATATATATGATTATAGAAAAGAAAGACAGTCTGAATGTGTTTCAAGAATAGGTAATAGATTTTTTGAGGACTATTGAGATTATTGAATCAAACTGTAGCTGAAGAGATTAATGAAAAAACCTCAATAACTACAAAGCCAAATTACAGAAACTGTTTAAATGACCCAGAGGATATATGAGCCCTAACATCTAGTGGACCTGTGAGCATCTGGGACAGGTCCATGATGCAATCCAAAGGGAAAGCCGTGTGCCCAAGTCACACAGCAGAGATATCCCAGATATCTGTGCTGGGGGCTGAGTGAGGACATACGAGTTTGGGTCCTGAGGCACTATGTCTGTAGTCACACAGCAGTGCTTAAGCAAACAGCTCCTCTTGTATATCAATATTCTATGGAGACAGCTCCATTATCTGCATCTCTTGAGGTACCAGATCACTAAAATCCAGATCCATAAAACTGGAGATCCTCAGTGTGGAGCTGCCTGAGAGGCCTGACCTATTAAGTCCAGTGGCTCTCGCTGCAGCTTGACATTGTGAAAATGTCCTATTTGGAGAACTGGCAAAAGGAGCAATACTCAAGCTATTGTCAACATAAGCATTTTTCTTAAACAGCCCTCGGCTGTCACAACAGCTTGGTTGCCAGCACAAGTTTCTAAATGCCAATGACACCCTGTGGGGAGCAACCTCCACAGGTCAGGATGGGTGTCCTTTCTTTGAAAACATAAGTTTTTTAGAAATGGTACAGAAGCTGAAGTGGAATGGGTGAAAAGAAAGAGGAATTTATCACTCACGTGTAGCATTAGACAACAGATTAAAAAATATTTTATCATGAAGTGTGAATACCTACCACAGAATGTACAAGGGTCTTTCTACAAAAGGATTTTCTTGATATTTCCAGGCTCTGGGATCTGGCTGGCTTGCAAACAGACCTATGGAATAATTGCCTCATCTGACTTTGGCATGACTGTAATTATTATTTAATGTGTACATTATTGTATATTATCTCTTTAAAAGTTTTTGCTGCCAAAGACAAATGTGCTAGTGCTTGAGAGCATGCTTTTGAGAAGTGACTGACTGACACCTAGTGTTTAAAATCCAGTCACACTAAAAAAAGAAAAGAAAGGTACGCTAAAAGCAACCAAAAATGTTTATGTCTAGTGAGAAGAGCTCCCATTTGTTTCAAAGTACCACCTTACCAGCAGTGCTCCAAGTCAAGGGCTGAGATGTCCCAGAAAAGCAGCTTTTAAAGAGATCACAAGATATACTGTCTTACTAAGTCAATAATAACCATGGTCTGATAATCATCATGTTTCCACTAACTTAATCATCTGAAGTGTGCTGCCCCTACCCCAAACCTCCCTGTGCCAGTACATCTAAACCATTGCTCTAGAGCTGGGAGGGAAGCAACCTACCACTCACAATGGAGTGGCCCTGGCACCTCTGTGCTCCCACAAAGCCCAGCCATGCCCTGCTGTCCTCTATGGGAAAGTGGTTTTGTCAACACTTTTATTACAAGTCCCTGGGATAGAAATAGGGCAGGAGATGAACAAGAAAAAATCCCCAAACAGGTTACCATGAAGCCTCAGTTTCAAATTATGAGCACTAGCCTTGTCACCAAGCACAGCCCTTCCCTATAACAGATACTATCTTCAATCTCAAGGAACCCAAAATATATGGTACACAAGATACGTATTCTGCTGTTTTTTCTTTTATTGGTTTTCACAAAGAAATAAATTGAAAGATGTAAGGACGCCAATAATTTACATTTTTTAAATAACCCTGAAGATCTCATACTTTCCAGACTCTTCAGTCAAGTAGGGCAGGTTTAAAATGAATCAAAGCTGACTATATTAACAATACAATGAATATATGTTACTGTAAACTCTCCCCAGCCTGCACAAAGTGGGCACAATTTTGCTTGTGTCCATCTAGTTCTATTCTTGCTATGTGTTGAAACAGGCCATGATATATACATCCCTATTTCTTTGTATTGAATGTCCAAAAGGGATCTGGGATAAAGCTTTCCCATCCTGTGTGCTTTAAATAAAACTTTTTTTCTATAAAAAACACCTTGTAAGTCAAGATGCTATTGAAATTATGCAAGTGGATAAAGACCCTTGCCAGACTATCACTGAAAGTCTGGGCAAATAAAGTTTGCCTGGAAGATGAAGTTCATCAGTGAAGATGAACTGGGAGATTTTATGAAGCCACAGAGTTCTGCTGTTTTTTGGGTACAGGTGTTAGCTGAGCAGCAAGTTTTGCTATTCTCCTGAAGACAGAGGTTACACATTTGGTTTGAACATTAGGAGTGAGCTCATTAATCCCTCAGTCTGAAACACATCCAGTGCCTCAGGCACCCCTCCAACTGCTCCAAAGATACGTCTGACCTTGACAAGTGGTCCATTTTCTCTCAAGAAGTGCCTGTAGCAGGAGCCCAGGGAGAAAGCAACAAGAGGACAGCAGTATTCTCCCTGTGTCTCACAATTTTTGAACAAATAACCACGTAAGTCAGAAGAGCTGACATTGTATCTAACAAGTCTTTAATAAGTATTTTTTCACGGTTTTGTCAAGTTTCCTTTTGAGCTCATGTACATTTTCAACATCCTGTAGCAAGCAGTTCTGTACTTTAAAAACTGGAGAAAGGTTTCCCCGCATAGTAGCCTTTTGCACAAAATCAAGGATAAAATGAGTATCTGTTAACTATTGTGGTCCAGAATATTTACATAATCACTCTATTTCTCATTTTTGTCATTGGTTAAAAAACCAAATGACAGCCAGAAGCCAAAACAAGCTTTAAAATGCAATTATTTTTCATCTATATGAATGTAAAGTGACAGCTTGCTGAATCCAAACTAATTCTGTAAGTTAATGAATACATAATAATAGTGCTGTATGGTCTGGAATCCTAATTATTTTCATTCTTCCCCTCCACTTTCATATATCCTTTCTTTCTTTGTTAATGTCTTGCTTTGCCTATCTATTATACTTTGTATTTTTTTAAGCTTGCATGTTTTGATTTCACTGGAGCTAGATACATGTGATTGTGGTTTCTTCAGAAACTTTTATAAAGTTAGAGAGTATTAAGAGGAAAGCTGAGTAAAACTGTGGTAGTTCTGGCTCAAAGATGTCAATTACTTTGCTGGTTCTCTGTCTCTCCAAATGTCTTTTTGAACTAAATACCAAAATCATATTCTCTATTTGTCCAAAGGGTAGGGGTTTGATCACCTGCCAGGTTTCAGGAGAACCAGAGCACAGTGACAGGCTTTACATGGAATTGGCATTCAAAGCTGTGACCTGGAATTTTTTCTGAGATTACCAAAAATAGGCTGATGTAAATATTCTGATGAGATGCAGTAATGTAACTCTAAGCATAACCCTGTGCTGCATCAGTCACCAAAGCATTGTTGTCTCCCAATGTCACCTTTATCCTTAAAGTTACTTTGTGGGAGCCATCTGGTTCCTTTCGATATAGGTAGACCAGGTTGTACCAGTCAGCTGGCATTGGCTGATCAAATGCCAGCAGATTAAATTGCACATCTGCAATGGAGAAATGCAGGGCAGTATGCCAAGAACACCTCATGCGCCATGCACTTAGCCCTAAGGAATATTGGTGCTGTTTGCCATACAAACAGCATTTCCTTGGCCAAACACATATCCCCATACATCCACCACCACATCCCTGTGCTCCTCATGTGTTTGATACATCTATGTTGCATCCTCCAGCTTCTCTTCTTGATAGTGATAAGAATAAAATTGTGAACTCAGGCTTCAGCCTAAAAACTGCGGCCTGAGTTTCTCTACCCTTGCTCTTGAATGAGGGTGTTTCTGATCAAAACTGCTATTGCTGGCTTAATAATGTTGGTCTGAAACATTATGAGATATGAATTATGACATCTTTAACTGTGCTGGGAAGACTCCCAAATGCAAAGGCTGTAACTGCCAAACTCTTCTTTGGCCAAAATATCTCCTTTCACCAGGGAAGAGAAAGCCAGAATAACTAGGTCAAGAAAATGTGGGCATCTACTCTGAGCCTGATTGTCTAGTATCTAATAAGAAAGAGGTGATCATCCTGTCTCGGACACCTGTTTTAGACTGAGATTCCTGGAGATCTTCTCTCAATATCCAAGCTCTGTTTGATTAGATACTCAGACTCGAGGAAGCAAAAATTAGAATCTTGTATCTTGTAGTGTATCTTGTCCCTAATAAGGGCCGGGTCTTCAAGTTAGAGCAGAATGTGCACTCTTTTAATTCTCTCAGTGCAGTTAAAGCAACAGATTTGCTCCAAATTTGTATTCATTTGGCATGGTCTGGTTTTAGGTAGCAGAGGGGCCACAAAGTTGGCTCTTGTGAGGAAGCTGCTAGAAGCTTCCCACCGTGTCTGGCAGAGCCAGTGGCTGATGGCTCTGAAGATGGACATGCTGATGGACAAAACTGGGCCAATGAGAGAGGTTGGTAGTGCCTCTGTGATGACATATTTAAGAAGAAAATCAAAACAAAGTCACAAGATTTTGGATTCTAGTCAGAGAAGAGGAGGAGGTGAGAACATGTGAGGGAAAACAAGGCAACACTAAGGTCAGTGAAGAAGGAGGGGGAGGAGGTGCTCCAGGCACCAGAGCCGAGGTTCCTCTGCAGGCCGTGGTGAAGACCCTGGTGAAGCAGCTGTGCCCCTGCAGCCCATGGGTCCATGGGGGATGCAGAGATCCACCTGCAGCCCGTGTGGAGGTGCCCGTGCCAGAGCAGGTGGATGCCTGGAGGAGGCTGTGATCCAGTGGGAGACCCGGTGGAGAGAGAGGGCCCTGCTCCCAGGCTGGAGCGGCCTGTCCTTGGAGGACTGCACCCCGTGGAAGAGAGACCCATGGCACAGCAGATTTGGGAGGACTCTGTGCCCGCGGGAGGGGCTCACACTGCAGCAGGTGTGGTTTGGCTGCTGCTCGTGAGAGTGGGCCCATGCCGGGAAGTTCACAGAGAACTGTCTCCCGTGGGAGGGACCCCATGGCCTCACAGGAGAGAGCTCCTCTCCTGGAGCAGCAGAAGGAAATCTCAGTGATGGACTGACCAAACCCCCATGCCCTGTCTCCCTGAGCTATCGGTGGGAAGGAGGGAGGGGCTGGGGGCCAGAAGGTGTTCTAAGGGCTTATTTTACTTCTCATTATCCTCCTCCAATTCTGTTAGTAATAAATTTACTTCACAACCTAAATTGGGCCCGTTTCACCCTTGAAGTGTTTCTCCCGGTCCTTATCTCACTCATGAAGCCTTAATTAATTTTTTTTTTCCTTTTCCCTCCTCTGCCCAGCTGTGGCGGGGGAGGGTGAGCGAGCGACTCTCGTGGATGCCTGGCATTGGGCCAGTGTCAAACCACGACAAAATTAAAGCAGTTTGAAAACTTGAGGAACATTTCTGACTGGAAGTAGGTTGTTTGTACGGTAGGTGGCAGCGTTGGGCAATCAGACCAGCCTCCGTGCTGCGTCCCAAGGCTGAAGGTTGCTTTGCTGACTCCCATCATCCTCTTGCAGTTATTCTCCTTTAAAAGCAAAGAGAGGGGGCTATTTGTCCTTCAGAAGCTTCAGTAAGGTATGTTTGATATCTACATAGTCACTGATGTTCAGGAATAAACACAAACACTAAATAATGTTCCTGGCCCTGAGTTCCTGTGTGCTCTATGTACTTGACTGAAGTGCGGACTTGGAGTTGAAAGCATAAAACCAGATAGCCATGACATATCACCAGATTTTATGATCCAGACAAAGGGATTTTGACTCTGTGCATGCATAAGTGGAGAGGAAGAGCAACCTGTGTGCAATGCACTGCCCAGTGTCTCATCAGGTCCCACTTCAGTACCAGAAGATGAAATCTTAGACGCAGGAGAGTCATTCACCAGTAAGGTAAAGGCAAGAGCTTCATTGACAGGAGCAAGCAAGCCGAGCTGGGTAGGATTTTCAGAGAATCATAGAATCATTTGGGTTGGAAGGGACCCTTAAAGGCCGTTTACTTCTGACCTCCCTGCCGTGGATGAGGACAAATTCCACTAGACCAGGTTGCTCAAAGCCCCATCCAACCTGAATACCACTAGGGATGGGGCATCCACAACCTTTCTGGGCAACCTGTTCCACTGCCCCACCACGCTCACAGTAAAGAATTTCTTCCTAATAGCTAATCTAAATCTAGCCCCATTCCCCCTTGTCCTACCACTTATGCTCTTATAAAAAGTCCCTCCTCAGCTCTCTGGTCAGTCTCCTTTAGGTACTGGAAGGCGGTATTAGGTCTCCCTGAAACCATCTCTTCCCCAGGCTGAACAACTCACTCTCTCAGCCTGTCTTCTTAGGAGAGGTGCTTCAGCACCCTGATAATTTTTGTGGCTTTCTTCTGGGCCTGCTCCAACAGGTCCATGCCCTTCCTGTGCTGAGGACTCCAGAAGTAAACACATAACTTCAGGTAGGGTCTCATAGGAGTGGAGTAGAGGGAGGAAATCACATCCCTTGCCCTGCTGGCCACGCTGGTTTTGATGCAGCCCAGGACACATTGGCTTTTTGGGCTGCAAGTACACATTGATGGGTCACGTCCAGCCTCTCATCCACCAGCACCCCAAAGCCCTTCTCAGCAGGGCTGCTCTCTGTCTGTTGATTCCCCAGTCTGTGCTGAAACAGGGGTTGCCCTAACCCAGGTGTAGCACACTGTAGTTGGCTTTCTTAAGCTTCATGACACTCCCATGGGCCAGGTGCTGCAGCTTGTCCAAGTCCTTCTGAATGACATCCTGTCCCTCAGACGTGTCAATCATACCCCTTCTCTTAGTGTTATCAGTTAACTTGCTGAGTATTTTGTATATACTGAGGTGTTCAATACCATACTGACTGTGGTATAATTTTGCTCTTGGATGACTACCTTTCTTTATGTATGTATTGCACATTAATCCGCTATTGGAGAAGAGGTCTTGGATAGGTTTATTTTAAGGAAAAGTTATACAATTTTGTGAATACTTTGGTCAAATATTTCTTGGAAGATTCCAGATACTGGATTATGTATTATCAAATTTGCACTTTAGGATTAATTCTCAATGCAACTGATATTATCATAATGTTTCATATAATGTGTCTCTGGAGGCTGTCATGTTCATGCAGGCAAGCTCTGTGTATTGACCAAGGCCTCTTGTAAGAAAAGCAATTTTAATCTGAAAGAATGCTATTTAATTCTTCTATTTTCAGATAAAATAATAAAATTCCTTTAATCTGTATGTTCTCTGTCTTATTTTAAATCCTGTCACTGCTTTAGGGCTTCAAGCACTCCAAACCAAAACTAAATAAAATATATGTATAAAAATATATATTTTAAGGAACACTGTAATATTCACTCGGGCCTGATTTCACTCTATGAAGTCTGTGTTCCAGATGTTGAGTGGCCAGTGTAGTTCTCCTCTACCCCTCTTGCCTCACTTATATTGTGATTTTTTTCATTTTATCCATTCTATATCCTCACCAAGAAAGGACTGTAAATTCATGGTGCTTTCTAAATGCCTTCTCTAATGATTTTTATTAGAAAGTAGGAATTCTTTCCCCCCTCAAGAAAACATGTCTGAACATTGGATGATGGGATAAATTGTACTGTTTACCTGCAGAGATGGTGTCTGATCATTCAATAGAAAAGTTATTACATTGACCGAGGGTTTTCCCCTCAGAACTCAAGACAGAGGAGATATTACAAGAGTTGTTTCACTGAAACTTGACTCAGTACATGATATCTGCAATTTACCTTCTGCCGGATGATTTGTGTGCTCATCAGACTGACTGGTATGGAGGGCAGAGCACTGATGTTCAAAGGTAAGGCCACCCTTACCTTCCATAAAAAGTACAGTGCAAGAGGAAATGTAACATTACCTACTAAAGCTGATTGTTCTTTTGAGGTCATTAACCTGATCTAACGGCAAAGTAATTTATAGTCCTTTTGTTGTTCGACATTTCTAGCTTGAGCTTTCCACTTGTCACCAGTCATTCTTAATAACAAAGGAGAAATAGTGCAATCTGCTCCATTGTGGACCTTTTACCAAAACAAAAAGCACATTCAGGTGAATCAAGACTCTGCACCGCAGTATATCTTAGAAACTTTACTTTTCAAAAGCACAAGAAAAATTTTTATATTGTTATTTCTTCCAATCAATATTATTCTGACATGGAAAAATATTGGCAGCAATGAAATCAAGTAATTTTTAGGTATCTTCCAAACCTTCTAGAAAATTATGTCCATCATTGATTTGTAATTCCCACCTACAAAAAAGAAATGTCTTCCTTGCAAAATCAATTCCTTCTCTTCTACTCAAATAAACACTGTCCCAACTAAGAGTTAGAATAGTTTTCGCTGATTGTGTCCCCAAAAATGGACTAGCGTAGCTCATCGCCTCATGGAATCAGTGGGAAAGATTCTTTAAAAGGACAGGGAAAAATAAATAGCAAAAATTGGTCAGTTCTGAACTTTAACTTCTCTGAGTTAAACTTATTTAAACAATCACAATACAGCAGAAAACTTTGTTTTCTCTACCTCATCTAAAGTTTCCTCATTTTACTTTTTTTACCAGATGCAAAGTCCACAATGTTAAAAGACGTTATGTGTTCACACTTTTCTTTCTGGTTGATATGTGCTCACACAATGCAGTGACTCAGGGACCTTTTTCTGAGTTTTAGAGAACACTTGAGAGATTCTCTTGCTGTCTCCAGAAACATTCACTGCTTCCACCATTTCTCATGACCACTTCAATCAGATGTTGAATAGCTAGTATGAGATTTGTATGAACAGCCAATCTTCAGAAGGTCTTGATCTGTCAGACAGTACTTGGAAGCTATTGTAGCATTATGAAGCACTAATTCTAATTTCATTTTAACCCAAGTGGACCTCAGTATTAGCTCATATTATCTGAGATGCTGTAATTTTGCTGGGCTGAAGATCGGTTTTTTGGAGACAAACTACAAGATACTGCTTTGTGTTTGTGATCAAAAGCTAATTTTAAGAGTTGCATGTTGTCAGAGCACAAAATATTTCAGGTTACTGGGCTCAGACAAACTCCGGTATCAGCTGTTCTTTGATCTGTTAGAATATTGTCCACCTCATGGGAAGGTACTCTTGCAAGCAGATAAAAATGTCATATCATCTCTATAGGTCTTCTAACATGAATTCCTTCAAACATTTCTGTGGCTGAATGTTCTCATCTCTGTTCTCTTCTGGCATTCCCAGAGTAACCTCTGAGTGCATCTCCATTTGCATTGACATATGTTGCTGTCGGATAAAAATAACATTATGCACAACATCTGCATTCAGTGGTATTAAAAATTCTGTATATTGTTACAAGCACTCTACTTATTTGGCATATATCTGGGATTAGTACAGATTACTTACTCTGTTCCAACTGGAATGCAAAGATTATATTAATTGCTCTCTCGATCTACAAGTTGTTTACAGGCATATTTGCTTAGTTGCTGTGAGTCTTAATTTTATAGTTTGACACTCTCCAGGATGATATGACTCTGTACCTAGGGTTTATGTCCAAGTCACAGTCTCGCTTTCAGGGGTTATATTTATTTGTTGGATAAACCGGATTATCTCAGCATCATTCTCCACAGTTGTGTTGAATCTTTCAGACTGTCCACAGCCAATGTCTCTGCTACTTCATGTGTCAGCAATATATGAGATATTGATATGTTCCATATGTTTTATTTAATTTATCTTTCCTAGAAATGCCATCAGCAGTCACTTGAATCACAAGATCACAGTGTCGTCTCAGTCATCTGTTGCTATCATCCAGACAGTAATTACCCAGATTTGCTGAAGTCTTCCTGTCAAAGGTTTATTCAGTGTTTGTAACAGTTTGGGGACAGAAATCGCTTCTTTCTCTGTCAGTAATATTAAATATAGTTTTTGTGGTGATTATTGATTGTGGTGGGATTTTGTTTATATGTGGAATACAAAGACCCCTACATAGCAGCTTACCCAGCTCTAACATGAAGGGAAATGCAGAATATAAACTTGATGGTGATGATTCTCTCTTTGTATTCTGCCAGCCCATATTCATAGCCACAATGGGGATTATCAGTTAATTTGCTCACAGTTACTGGTAAAAATGGGTGAGAAGGACTTTAGCACAGAAGAGGTGATAAATATACTCTTTAACCAGCTGAGCTCAGGGTCAATGTGACATCTTTAGCATCAAGTTTGGTCAAATTATATTGACCAGAAATAGAAATTATTCTGAATCTTGAGAATAAGAGACTTGGCTTCAGGCCAGTTCTGGAGCTCTTGAACTTTTCTGAGAATATGACTGTAGTGAAGAAGAGGAGCACAGTCGGCTCTGGAGAGCCAGCCCAAGGCTTGTGGAGTGAACTCCAAGTGCATGTTCAAAACACTTCAATCTTGTAATTTGTCATTTGATCATATAGAATATGCACATCATTTTCCCCATAAATTTGTTTTGAGAAGATAAAATTAAACAAAACAATCCATTCCTACTGCCTCATGACTCAAATTATGATTCCTGGATTGAGATGATCTGTGGTTTCTGTCAGAATTTGCAATCACATAGATATATTTTTTAAAAAAAAACCCAAAACACAATATTGGAAGGCATACATACATCTTTCCCTTGGGAAAGAAAATGGCATAAGGGAACACACTGGGAATTGCTCGTTAAATTGCTGAATGTGCTACTAGAAGATATTTTGATTTTGCAGTGTAAGTACAATAATATGGCAGGATAAGTTAACGGAAATCCTGCAGAGGCTCTGGACAAATATTTTGAGCACATAGAGCAGAGAAAATCCTCATTACAATTTTCTACTTCAGTGGTATTTTCCATGAAAAAAACTACAGTTTGGACACACCTGTGCCTTCTCCACATGTGTTGCAGAACCAGGTAAGAAGCAATCTTACGGTGCCTTCTAGCACACAGTTCACTGTGTAGCTTCTCTGGAGTTACACAGACCTAAACTACTGTCTGACTAGCACATTTTTTCCCTGCAGCTCACACAATGACAGACAGCAATAAGAAACACTGAATGTGCGAGCCAAGGAGCTCCATTAATGACAGTCACAAAAATATTGTAAATATTTAGTCTTTGTTTTGCCAAGTTGACTAAAGGCTTGTCACCTGGCATGAGATAAACCAGCATCTGAACTTACAGCACATCACCTTTTCCAAAGTAAACACCTCTGCACAGAGCTTTGTCCTGCAGCAAGGACGCAGTTGGGGTAGGTTAGATTGCATACATTGTGCAGCCTCCTCCTTCTTGCTATGAGAATGTGCACCTTTACTACAGCATATGCAATGACTCGCAGGTCTCCACAAAAAATTCCCCTTGATAACTGGCCTGCATGTTTACATGTATAATATCCCATTACTGACTATCTTCAGGGACTCAGGGTGATCACTCCTTAAAATATTGGCCCACTGAGTGTGTATTCACTGAAACACCTTGAGGCACACTAGACATATTAGTCCCCTGAGGATTTTCTCCATCCTGTCTACTAAGATCATTGTCCTGTAACCTCCACAAGTTTTCTGTTCTCTTCTGGCTTCACTACAAATGTTGTACGTACCTTTTTCCCTTTTTTTTTTTTCTTAATTACATGCTGCTCCAAATGAAATGTTGTACCACTCCTATTGCAAGCAATACCATGCGTGTCAATGTACTGAGAGAAAAAAGACAGCCACACTACCTGGTGGTGAGTCTCGTCTGCTAACCACATTTTGATATCATCTGAAGGATGTGGAACAGGCGTGGTTATAACTTCCAGGCACCTATACCTGCAAGACAGTGATACAGGCACGCGACTATTCGTGTCTGCTGGAACAGATCAGACATTAATGCTTTGTAATAGATATATTCCAATTCCAAGACAGGCATATGCTATTTCTAAAGCCATTTAAACTGGTTTTTTCTTTTTTTTCACTGTAGACACTGTTCTCAACATTTTCCCTAGCTCTTCTTCAGCCTGACTGGTTTCTGCAAGAAGTTTTAAAGGGACTGGATGGATATACAAAAATCTATGATTTCTACACAAATATTATTTCCAAGCAAAGTGAGAACTTGTGGTGTGCTACTGTTTCTATAGCTTAAAAAATTAGTCCTATGTGTTCTTTCCATAATTAAAAATTGAAAACTTCTTTTATACAAATCAGGAATAATAATTATTCATTAATTAAATAATAATTTTACTTTTAATAGACGCTCCACTTACATACCTCACCTTCCAAATATTAGGGTATCTTGAGTTATCATCCTATCCTGAACAAGTTTATTTCTCAGTTCAAGAAAGCCTTTGCTGCCATGTCAGTAGGAAAGCTGTATAGGTAGGCAGAAAAGCAGTGGCATGGAGAGAGTTGGCTGCATTAACTGTTGGTGGGTGTAGGGCCACTACTATTACTTTGCTCTACTAATAGTATTAATAGCACAGCAAAGGAAATTCCTTCCATCAGCCTGACTTCCCTTTTTAATTTATTTCTTGTAAAATCTCCAGCTTAGAGTGAAAGACTGCTTTCATAACACCCATGGATTATGAAATGGAGAGCATGACATGCAGTTCATCTTTGGCCTGATTAATATTGGTAGCCTTGAATGCAGAACCTGTGAAAGCATGACGTAAAGCCACACTGAGGACAGAGGGGCAACTGTCAGAGTAACATTAAAAAATGTCATTTATAGTGGCAGAAAGGCATCTGATAGTAAGGTGAGAGACTGGATCTGCGGGGGACTGTGGTGGGAGCTGCGAGAGAAGAGTTGTAAGTCTGAGTGTCTTACACTAGGTCATGACGCCAAGCACTACTTTGTTAGAACAGTAGTCGGAAATGCACAATTAACTGCTTCTTGTAAACATAAATTATCTGAGAAGATCTGTGTTTGACTTTTATCCATTGTATGATTTACCCTCATCCTGACCCTTCTTCCACCAGAAATTTATACAACCATTCAGAAATGTACACTACCTTCTACATGCATATATCAGCAAACCTCCAAGGAAAATCAGCGGACAAAACAATGCAAGGCTTAGCAGCAGGGTATCCACTGTCTTTTCTAAGGAAAAAAAAAAGAGGGAAAAGTAATGTTAATTATATGGGAGAGGCTAGGGTAGTTCATAAATGGATGAATTACTCACGGGCTCATAAATATTGCATTATTCCTGAACTGTCACAGATTTCAAGAAACATTTCCTGGAGATTTTTTTAGGGGAAAAGGGTTTCTGACTTCAGTGCTGTTCCTTCCTCCTTTTAGCCTTCAGCCTTGCTGCTGCCTTTGTCCAGCACTTCCTCTTGCTTCATTCCTCTCCAGTAGACCTCATTCCCTCCTTTTCCTGGAATTCTGCGCTCATGTGCTGGGCATGGCCTGTCTTGCCAACGGATACCTCCACACAGCCTTGATTCCTCTGGATATCAAGCCCTCTGTCCATCTGCTATTGGTACTGCTGCTGCTGCTTCAGCTGCTCCTGAGTCCCTACTGTTGCTACCTCCCATCTCCACACACCATTAAGTCCCCTGCTCCTGCTTCCTCACCACTTCACAGCTGTAACTGATTTAAGGCAGAATGAAAATAAAAGCATTTTGTCAAACAAAATATTCTCTCTGATTCAAGAAGCAGCATTTGGTTTCTGTTATACTTACCTTTTTAACCCTGCTTGGCATAGTCCTAAAGAAATGGCATCAGTACATGTTTATACTGTTCAACAAATACTACTGCTCTGTACCTTTCATTTCTTCCTTCAAAATACCCAAACTACCAAAATATCAACATATTTGGTTGACTCAGAAATGTTTTTTTCTGGCAAACTTTATTTTTTGTTTAATATCTAGCTTTAGAACCACAACTAATTTGGATTGGTTTTAACTAAGTACTTTGAAGAAAAACAGGCAAGGACAGCTTTTAAAATGTTAACAGTCTGGGGCCAGTTAAACAGTGGTTTTAGGATCAATCTAGACAAAAATCAAAGAATAAAAGAATGGAACAAAAGTTCTGAGTTTGAACCCATCTATTTCCACAAATTTCATATGAAACCAAGAAAAAACTCAAAAACTTTTGGGCAGAACTTATAAGAAAATGATTCATCTTCTGTAAAGTACAAAACTACTCTTTATTCACTCTAAGATGAAAAGGAAGCTATTTTCTTCTTGCTATTTGAAATGAGGGCTCAGAAAACTTACTCTGAACAACCCCTGGACTGTGTAGCAGATTTTTTTTTTTTTGTGGTAATTGCTCTGCATCATTTTGCTAACCCTATATCATGCACACACCCAGGAGAAGAGGAAGCTCTCTTCTTATCATCAGCTGAACCACAAAGAGGTTTGCTTCTCCTGCTTTCTTACTTCTTGCATTTTGTAAAGCAGGAAGAAAAAGAAGCACATATATTCTTTTGGGTAGACCGTTTCATGGTGAGTTTTTTTCAGATGCAAATGCTTTGACAGAAATAAAAGAACTTTGAAACCAAATCAAGTGGCTTGGTTTGCAAAAATGCAGAACACTTCTGAATTACTACTAACTTCAAAGTGATGTATGAATGCTCATCAGCTCTAAAAATTAGACCAATTATTTCAAGTTTCTACATATGAATAAAGCTGATTAAACATTTCTTTTTTTAGCAGAAATCTTGTAGTAAACAGCTCAGTTCAGGTTAAATTGTGAGGGTTTTTTTCAAGGGCATATGCTAATTCCAATGGAGAATTAATGTTTTCCCCATGAGAAAATTAGCAAATTCTTTTCATGTCAAAGGAACATTTCAGAACAAATATTTTAGTTATGTTTTGAATTATGTTATTTCATTTTGATGTTTCAGCTTTTTTTAAATGAAGGCTAAGATGCCTTTTTAAAATGCATTCTTAAAGAAATGTTGCACATTTCCTAGATGAAACACTGGAATGTCATGGAGAAGCAAACAAAAAGCAGGTCATGCCATGCTTCTTCAAGACTTTCAGTAGAAAGAGATCCTGCAACACCAGAAAAATCGACACATTTCAAAACAAAAATACTGAATGGACATTCTTCTTTTCAGGTTACTTGCATGATGTTTATTTATACATGTTACCAATTAGAAGCAGATAGAATAATTTCCACAGACTGCAGAGTAAAATGGGTAGAAAAATTTGTCTGGGCATCAAAGGAGGTATTTAAAGAGATTTGGCTGAGCACCTTACCCTCCAGTGGAATATCTGCATAGATTCATTTTATAAGAGCCCCTGATCCTTCCTGAGTAGGAAGGAGGGAAATTGCTGCACCACATGTGCAGTACACTCCAGGGTAAATCATCATGCTGCACTGAACACATGCAGATATTACAGCTTATGTGCCATGGTGGTCTTGTCCATCATAAATTTTTCTGAATCAGAGGAAACATGCTGTGATTATTGAACCTCAGCAACAGCTGTAGAGGAAGCTGTGGAAGCAGCAGTGTTGAAAACAGCTAAAGGAGACTGGCAGATGCTGAGAGCCAGGTTTGGTAGGCTGGAACCAGAATGAGTGATTGCTCAGCTCCATTTCCTTCTTCTGGTGAAAGGCTGGCAGGGAGCAAATAAATCTGCAGGCATCCACCCAGAGGACCTCTTCTGATTTCCCGTACTTACACATCAGATATGTCCAGCCTGATGCCAGGCAGACAGACCAGGCAGACTCCTCCTCGGCCATGTGGTGATCCTAGACTCTCTGTCTTTACTGAGGAGAAAGGGGAACCTCTAAAGAGCAGTTCAAGACTTATGGCCTGAAAAGTTGTCTCCTTCACCACAGTGAGCATGAAGGGCAATTGGGTTTCTCTCTCCAACTATTTCATAAGTGGAATGCTTTTGAAATTAAATGAATGAATTTGGGCCAAAAAAGGTTTCAGCATACCAGTGGGATATAGTGAGGCATCTGATAGAGTAGGCAGCCAGTATCCATTAAACTCTATAACTGAATTTACATTCAATCCATTTCAAAAATAGTAATGTCTGGCTTGGCATTTCTTGTCCTCAGATAAATATGTATTTGAAGGTGAAATATCAAAAAGACATATTCCAAAATACACAGTCTGTTGCACTAAATAATGATATTTATCTTGTTTTGTTTTACTACCAATAGTACTGTACTTTTTTTGGCATGTCAACACACAAGTTTCTCTCTCTAAATACAGCATCACACCATTTTACTACTTCCCCTCTGCCTAACCTGATGTCAGGAATCTTCTGCACGTGGAGGCATTTTTCTCATCATGGAAAGCACAAGTTTCCTTTGTAAGCACATCAGTGTTAAAATATCTTCATAGGGGGTGAAGGAAAATATTGCAAGGCTCTTGTTTATTTTGTGCTTAAGTGAGCTGTTGGGGCCAGAGCATATATATTTAAATGAGAGATAAACCATTTCCTACCTCTGTCAGATAAGAAATTAGTCCACCAATTTAATAAAAGAAATCTTACACTTAGTCCTTAAAGACTATGTGGTTTGATGAATGTTATGACTTTTGTGGATTTCTTGGCTTACTAACTCCTGTTGAAAGCATTTTTAAAGATGCTTGGGCTGTCCTTTTCAGGGCAATGTGGCAAGGTGGGGGGATGGTGGTGTTGGGACCTTGTCAGCTGCTGACCATTATTATTTCCTAAAGGCTGTCAAGAGTCAGGTGTAATTTAACTCAGGAGAACAGCTCTGTAAAAACCAGGGAAGTAGAACTCAGACTAAGGACTCTCCTTCCCTACAGCAGAGGTGTGTGAGCCTGGTGTGTGCCACGGACCCCTAGGTGCTGTTATGACCCAATAACACAGCCTGGGGAACAATAGGGGCAATAATGAGGCAAATATATTGAATGGTAATAACATAACTTGTGACAACAGTTATGAATAATAAGTACATGATAACTTACCATCATGAATAAATACTGGTTCACTCCATTCACTCCAGATCTTGTTTGCTATGCAAATCTCTTTCTTTACCCTCACTTGTGCTGCACATTTTTTTGCTGGCTTATGAAATGGGTACTTATAGTTCTCTGCAGTGACATTTACAATCTATCAAGAGAGGTTTAGGGGATTATTTTAAATTATTTTGCATTGCACTGCAAACAGATATAAACTAGGGATATCAAATACTACTATTTACATCTCTAACTAGTAGGAAGAGATTTTCAGAACAAGTTCTTATGTCCAGACACAATTTGACTCTCATCTGATGTGTGTTAAAACTCAGAACTGAACACGAAGAGAGACTGGAACCGATAAGGTGGAAGGAGGTATCATTTATGGCAGGACATTAAGAATTTGAAAACACTGATTCCCCTTTCATTTTTTATCACACCACGTATAGGATGAACACAGTAACTATGGAACTGCAAGTTTCAAGATTTTGGGGTGGATAGTGTGCTATACTTGCTTCTCTGGTAGAAAAAAATCTTGCATTTTTCAGCTGAAGGATGTCCACTACTTTTGTGACTATCCTGAAACAGCTTCAATTGTGTCTATGAAAGAAACCACATCACTTCAAAAGATCAAGCCCAAACATGGAGTGGTGGAGTTTAAAGCAGAGGGATCTTAAATCATCCGCCACTTTTGAAAACTGAAGCAAACTTCTGTAAAAAAACAATCTTAAGAATTTAAGAATGAATATAAAAAAGAAAAAAGCCTCTCGCTTGTAAAAATTAAAAGTGATGTTAGAAGGTTGCAAAGAAGTAGAAAGTATGACTCTCATAGACAGAGGCATGGAATCTTTGCTTCCTTGGTGTCTTCCTTGGTGATTGTTCTCCTCATACTGACTGGTGTGTGTGGATTTGACCCTGTGTACCATGGCACTTCTTTCTCTTCCCTTTAAGACTTTTCCAGTTCTGCTGTCTATTATTATTTTGTGGTGCCCAAAGCACAATATGACACTTCAAGTGAAACTCAGCATCTAGACCAGCAAATTAGTTACAACCTACATCTTACATGTGAAATGCTGGTCATATATGCTTGAATAACATTTGACCTTTGGCTAAGAACACAGAATGACTCAGTTTGTGGTTCAGTGTACTCCACAGACCTTTTTCTTCTGTGTTGACGCCTATATTTTAATTCCTTATTCTGTGTTGACATATTTGACCTGTATTTCCTAATCATAAGAATTTCCTTATTACTGAATTTTGCCTTGTTGATTTCAGACTTAACCAACATTTCAAATTCTAATCTTGTTTCTCATGGTACTTGACAACCTTTCCTAGCTTTTGGACAATACTTCTTTTTCTATAACAAAAAAGTCAATGCAGTCTATGTGATACTAATGTACAATCCAAATTTAATATAAAAGAAAAAAACATCCAATTTGCTTCAATGCAAGCCTGACTCTGAAAGATTTCATAAAATGTATTGATTTTTCTTTTTTTACCAGAAAGACAAGTTGGATTATTCATTAAAGACAATGGGATTTCTTTAAAGTTTGTTTGAGATTAAATTTTGTTATGTTAGAGGGATGTCTTCTTTTTAATGAAGTTATATTATACAGACTAAGTGTACTACCAAAAAGCTAATTACCTTATGGTCTGTTATTTTCACTTGGTACAAAAAACACTTTTTCTTTGCCGAACCAATAGTAGGTGGAGGTTTCCAGTGAATTTTAATACTTCTGTTTTCGAGGGAAATTGAGACGTTGATTGGCGGGTTCAGCTTCTCTGAAAAACAAAGAGTACATAGAGACCTTCCGTACCTCATGCTCTTTTTCATGTTTAAGCTGATGTAAAACAAATGAAGGTACATTAATCCTTAAAATACACAGCTGAGTATTTTGGAGTTTGCCACACCCAAAGGAGACATTCAGTGAGTGACACATTTTCTTTGAAGTTGCTGTTCACTAAGTGTCTCAGAATAAAGGGACGGAGTTGGGGTTTTTCACGTATCTTTCTAGGAAAGGCAGCAAGCATGGGCAGGAGGAACAGGCCCTCTCCGGAGTGTGTCTTGGTGTTGAGGAGGCCTTGAGTCTGCTACCAGCTCCATGTCATGTAGGATATGTGTGTTTTGTCTACCTACAGGCCTGGTATTATTACTTTGAAAAAAATGGAATTTCATCTCTCACAGAGGGGTTACAGAAGGGGCATTTGGAATGCCTTTGCAGAATCTTAGAAGGGTTTGGGTTGGAAGGGACCTTAAGGACCATCTAGCTCCAAATCCCCTGCCACAGGCAAGGCCACCTCCCACTAGACCAGGTTGCTGAAAGATCCATCCAACCTGTCCTTGAACACTTTCTGGGAAGGAGCATCCACAACTTCTCTGAACAACCTGTTGCCCAGAGAACCTGTCTGATTCAATAAACAAAGATTTCTGCAGATGCTAAAGAAATATCTCTCTCTCTCCCGTAAAAGAACAAGCAAGCACTTGCTACGGAGGAAGTACAGGATTGGAAGTAAGGGATATCTGGGTCCCCAGGATTTTAGCCTTGGATTTATATCAGCAAGTCTACAGTTGGTAGGGCACTGATCCTCAGTGTGTGCTCGGTACTCAGGCATCCTCAGTCCTTCCCAGCTGCTGCTGCATTGCTGTGAAAGGAGGAATTCCAGCTGGAGTTTTCCAAAAAAGCCCTCCCAGCAGAGGCAGAAGTGCACGGCAATTCTGCAGACAGCGTCAGCGAGGTCTGGGGATGACACGGCTGCAGTGTGGCACCAGTGAGAAAAACCAGAGAGAGGCAGAGAGGGTGAGTGGCAGCATCACTGGTCCATGCAGCTGCTGTGCTTGCTCTAGCATCCTTTGAGGGTGGGGGCACACCATGAGCCATGAAGAGTCATGAGCCATGAGAAGAGTAAAAAGCAGGGGTTTTTTTGGTTTTTTTGTTCAGTCTCTGAAATACCATGTCTCCCTTCTGTAAGCATATCAAGAATAGGCAGCTTTTCATCCTTTTGTCATACGTCAGCTTATAGCTGGCTCTGATTGCAGTGTAAAGCTTTAGGTAAAGCAAACAATTCTAATGTCTCAGAAAAGATCAAATGAGATCTAACTCAGAATAAAGTTTTAGAGTTTTGAATTATATTTTTGCTATCCCTTGAGGTATGACTGATTCCCAGGTTACAGGTCTGGAATATGATCAACATGTTAATGACTTAAAAAGCATTTGAATCTGCAATCTTTGCTAAAATTCAGGTGAATTTCTTACCCATGAGATTAATTCAAACTTCCCAGAGAAGTTAGGAAAAGTAATTTTATATGATCATTCAAAATTGTTGATAATTAAAAATAACTGCCAAGATATTTTTAACTTTAAAAATAAATAAAAATGCTACTAATGTTAGAGAACATTCATATTCTTAAATTCAGGCTATAAATGAGACTTGTGACTGTTTACGCTCTTTTTCTTAATTGTACTTGCTCAGCACTATAAAAAAAAAGGATAGAAAAGAAAAAAAAGGAGAAACAAGGGTATAATGCTTCTAAATATTGTTTTCTCAAATTAGCCTATCTTTTAATTAAAATTATAGATAAACAACATTATTAAATCAGAGAAAGAAATTCAAAAAACCTTCAGTCGTAATCCATTTTGATTAATCTTTGTGTAACATTCACATTGAGATGAATGCCTAAATAGTTAGAATTAATATTGTGACTTTGTCACACCTATTTCCTTTTTTGCTTTCCATGAAGTAACCAATAAATGAGCTTTTCATAATAGACAATAATAGACAATGCTTACCTATTGTCTGAGGTGTGAAAGCTGTGTAATAAGACAGTCCTCTTGAATTATTTCTCAAATTTCTTACCGTTATATTTAAATTTATTTTTCTTGATGGTTGAAAATATATTTCTTTCATATAGCATCCAATATTTTTCTTCCTTGCATTTTTTATATATTGCTGGCATGCAAAAACTTTCCCTACATGTCTGTGAGAAGGAAATATAAGCTTTTTGAATCAAAGACTTAGGTCCAAAATCATAGTTTCATACTTATTTTGCTACACATCCTTACCTGTATGAGGTAAAGATCTGGATATCTTCAGGAGCTTCTGCTTTGATGTGCCAGGTGCAATTGAAAAAAGAGATGTTATATATAATGCACGAAAGATTCTGAATGTAGACTGCAACAAAGAAATGGCAAAAAGAAAGAGTCATGTTTATTTTACATTGATTTCCTAATAACAACATGATGGTTGACTTTACAAACCCATTATGTAGGCTTATTTCTAGAAGCATGAAAAAGTCCTATGTGAGAAAAAATAGGTCTTTTTGCTTTTTAGATGGTGAAAACTAGGAAGCATATCTGCTACTACCACCAAAGCCTTACTAACCCACTTAAAAATTAATTGAAAGCTCTGCTCTTTTAAGATTTGCTGAAATCGTGTGATACAGAAGGCAATCTTCATGAGACATGAGTTGCTAGGGAAAGTGGAAAGAGTGTTTGGGTCATACTGACATCTTGCTCAGTAGAGCTGGAGTTTTCTGAATCTGAACACATCTAATAAAGGAAATGATTCTGCAATATCTCAAGGTATTGTGAACCATATTCTTAACATATGTGTACAAAAAAAAAAAAAAGTAGCAGAAGATAATAATGAGATTTCAGAACTTCTCTAAGTAAGGCAGAACATCATCATAAATGCTTGGATGTGTCAACAATAAGTAGGAAATAGCTTACCTGGAGGTGCCTTGTAAGTTAATTCTGCCCAGTCACTCTCCTTAATTATGTCTTCTGTTTCTTTTGCAAAAAGTTGTGTCTTAACTTTGGCATTAAAACCAGAGTGCAATCTAAGATGAATTATCTTTTCCTTCTCCTGCAGTCTTTCCTAAGAGGAGGAAGAAGAAATTCAATGAAGGTAGACAGTTCTAAGTATTGAAAGGGAAATTATGCAAATTCATCTACTGAATGATACAATACATTATTTATCTTTAAACTATATGCAACCTCTGAAGAACTTACTTTCCTTTCCTTAGTGGTATTGAAGAACTTATAAATCAAAATATACTTCACAGTGTATTTCTTGGTTTCTTCTTTCGTCAGGTTATTGTTCCAGGACAAAATAACTCTTGAATCATTCTTGGTGATCCACAGAACATTATGTAGCCTAAGTGCACCTGCAATTACAATGGTATTACACTGAGAAAGAGAGGATCCTCCAGTGTGTACCCAAAGGAATTGTCTGTCAGTAAGGCTTGCACACCCAGGAGCTCTGCCAGGACCTCTGTTCTTGCATGGAGCAGGAATTTCTGAGCTTTGTGGAATATGACTTTCAGCAGTGAGAATCTTGCTGCTCTTTGCCGCTCTCAAAATTAATTGATTCAGTTTTGCCTGTCTTGGACACCTCTCCTTCTACAGGTCTCTGATTCTCTCTATGGGCTGTAGAAAATGCGTTGACAAGTTCAGATTAGACATCTGGTATTGTTAGCATAAGATGAACTGTTACTTAATGCTTTACTTACCCTTTATGTCTTGTTGCCCACTTGCCAGCATAGTGGAAAACAGTGTCTTACTCTGGAAAAAGCTTAATATCAGCAGGCCAGGAATGACTGCAACACGTGCCATAGCAAATGCTTTGGGCCACTGGTCTGGAGAAACTGAGACTCTTTAGTTCCAAGTTTGGTTGAAAAAGCGGTTAGAACACGACATTTTCATTTTGCATCTGTGAAATATTAGGAAAGGGTCACCTAGATGCTTAAAATGTCTGAAGTACAAAAAGTAAATATGAAATGACATATATTTGACAGGTCTTGTTGATTGGTGCCTTCTGTTCCCAGGATGTTTGTATTCAAGGCCACTCTTTAACTTGGTGCCAGGGCCAGAAAGGACATGTGCCATAGTGCACTGGTTTTGAGTGACAGCACAGCTTTGATCGCGAGCCAAGACTGCAGATACAACACTACTGACACTGCAAGCAGTTTGGGTAATGCTCATCTGACATAACGATGACTAGATACAAGCCCAGTAGCTCTACTTTTATGTGTTATCTGGCCTCTTGTGACTGTAGGGACCTGTCATTTCTAGACCGTGACTTGTGTTACCTGGTTTAGGAGGATATGAACCGTAAAAAAAGATGAATCCTGCCATTTGTAAAAGTATCAGCAGAAGTATTTCAGGTGTTTGCTAAATTTGGAATACAGTGAGCAGACAGATTCAGACTGATCAAAGTTGGTTTTAGCGAGACAGCATTGCTGTTTCTCTGAAAGGTGAGTGTTCATCCAAAGGTTGATTTAATGTAAAACAATGTTTAAGACCTTCTGTGTTCATATGCCCCTTGTTCAGAGACTTTCATTCACTAACTGATTCACCTTGGCTCTGACTGTCTTCACTTTTAAATTCTCAGACATTGATTCCAGGGATCAGCACCTGGAACCATATCAAAATGTTTGCAATACATTGGCTAATAAGAGGCACTGGTCATGTAGAGGAAAATGTGTGAATGTTCAGCACATTAAAAAAATCATCAGTGAGGTTTCATGGAAAAAAAGCAACACACTTAAAAATACATACATATACAGATTTTATAATGCTGTTTTGTCACATTGAATGAAAAAGAGACCACTTAATGAAGGCTGCCTTTTTTTATGAAGTGCTGTGAAAAAATTTTAACAAAAACTGTAATGCAGAAGTTTGCCCACCTGGGTCATTCTGGAGTGATCTCAGTTGTAGCACCAGCAGCAGCTATAGTATGCAAGTCACACTGTGCACATAGCCAGTGAAAAAAAGAATAAATACTCCTGCTTGGTGTGCCCGGGTAAGAAACCAATTCTAATTGTCTGGAGAGGGAAGGGATGAGCTGTGCCACTAACTGTGCTCCTAGAACAGTATGGTGTGTGGCACAAGAAAAAGTCAGGGAAAATATAAAATAAAAACAAGGAGATTTTGATGGTTTACTATTCAACATGTAGTGGCTCATCCCTCTCCATGGAATGGAACAATCAAAAACAGTCCTAGGAACATGTAAGTACTTTATTTAAATTAACAGAAAGGGAAAAATGAGGATGAAAAACACTAAGCCCGTTAAAATATTTGTGGCTAATATTGACATGACTTTTTTTGAAAACACAAGTCAAAAGGGGATGTGGAACAGGAAAAGGAACAAAATAAATCTTACAGTAGCAACAACTTTTGATGTTAGAAACAAAAATGGCCATAATCTGTGAGGCAATATAAATGCATTTAGCTGGAGAGAGGACACACATGGGCAGACAAGGAAGATTTTTAAAGTCTGAACAAACCTAGAAACAAGCCAACCAACCTGAGTCACAGAAAGACATTTCAGGTGAGACCAGTGCTGTTTCCCCGGGGTGAGTTGCTCCTAGGAGTACCTTTTGTAGAGGACTGAGAAGCACTTCTCCACTCCGTGTGCAATGAACACGTGCACCTTCTCCCACTGATGCTGTGATGGTGGCCAGTGTGAGCAGGCTGCAACCAGGACCAGGCAAATGCATGGAAAGCAGGTACGTGGAAAGCTACCAAAAAGTATTAGAGAGGGATGCACAAACTCACATCCCTAATTCAGCAGCTGTAGGTGCTGGGGGAATACCCAGGGAATGGGCTGCAGGAGGTGGCCAGCGTTGTGGATTGCTTCTGAGTAACGTCTCCTGTTGTCACTGCTGCAGGCAGAACAGCAGAAGGACAGCTGGGCTGACCCCAAAGGGAATTTCTTATGTTTATATACAATTAATTAGTCCACAGAAAACAGTGAAGTGAAAGCACTGCAGCATAATTGCACCCAAAGTGACCAGGAGGGAACAAAAATTGTCCATACATAAAAAGCTTTTGATTCACAACTTGTCAAAGAACACGTATTGTCATTTATGCCAGCATAGATAAGCTGAAAGACAGAACATTTCTTCTCAGACATGTGCAGACAGCACTTTTTTTCTGATAAGGCTCTCTGGTTCTTTTGTCTCTGACAAAATGCACACTAGTCAAATATAGTTGCAGACAGTCAAGTTAATCTAGTGGGATAGAAATTATCTCAACAATCTAAATCATCTAAAAAAATAACCATAACACAAAAAAAAACCCACAAAAAGAATCCCAAGTCCTTTCCAAACAGAATCCTATCAGAAATGGGATTTTCTTAAAAAATTATTTTAAAAACCCACATATTTTACCACTTTTTTTTTTTTTTAATCACATTTCTTTTATTTCTGAGCTTCAACTGCAGCCAATATCTGTTGGTTGGTGCCCAGCAATGTCTGGTTTACAGAAGGGGGTTGTTGGAGTAAGAGAAAGGGAAGACAGCTGAGGGGAGCTGCCAGCCCATCCACAACTGCAGCTGCAGAGGTTGTTTGTACAAAGCCCACCTGGTGAATTTGGGAAATAGACAGTCGGAGAGACAAAAAGTGAAAATAGCTAAAACAAGTTTCACAAAACTTAAGACCTGTTAGTTCAAGTGGCAGGAAAATAAACTGTTTAATTTTAAATCCACACTATACATGTGTTTGAATAAAGCTATTTTGTAAAGTTTCTGGTGCTGATTCTTATATCCTCTTAAATGCAAAAGTTAATCTTTTAAGAAATAGTTTTTATAGACATATATTTTCTTTGAAAAAAATTGGTAAAATTTTCAAAAAAGAAAATTCCAAGTGGTCCTGAAAATTATATTCTGCCTAATTTGGAAAGTGAATTCAACCGTTAAACAATGAAATCTTTTATTCATTGTTCCAATGCACACTCTTAGATAAAGGGAGTCACTGGGACTGTTTGTCTGACTAAGACTACCTAAAGCTTACATCCAATTTAAAGTTGTTGAGTCATACTTTTCAACACTCCTCAATCCCCATCCCACATTTGATGGTAGACAATGTAGAAATTGATCAATGGATGATGAAATAAACAATATAGGTCAAATAAATTTTAAATCTCTTGGTAGCTGAAGGGTCAAAAGAGGAATACCATTTTCATTCTTTTTTTCAAACTTACCTTAATTTTAATGCTTGTTAAACCCTGGATACCTATGCATCATTTGGGCTGAGAAGCAGGACAGATCAGCACTGGAGAATGTCTTGATTTAGGACTACAAAGAGAAATTGATTCAAGATACTTCCCTTTTCACAAGGCACTCCCTCAGAAAAGCCCATTGCCGGGGCCACTTCCCACTGAGGGGCTGAAGCACACCTCTGAATAAGCAAACACTGACTGGAACCTTACCCAAGGTCTCTGAAATACCTCTAAGGAGACACATCTCTGCATGACTAACTCAGAAGTCAGAGCTGTTACTATTTTTTCCTTTTTTGTATATGGAAGAGAAATGTTTCACAACTTTTTTATGTATTTTAATAAGCTTTTATCTTTCAAGAAGAAGTCAGATTAAAGAAGAAATTAAATCACACAGTTCAAGTGTGACTATGAAATCGAAATCCCAGAAAGATCCTACCCTACTTGCCGTTGTTCCCCTGGTTTTTAGTGACTAATATGCATCTTTCAGTGTGCACCAAATTTAAAAAAAAAGTCACAGAACTGATAAGGAAAAAGAACAAATAAATCTTGCATTTTGAACAGGTAGGACTGTCTGTTTACTCTTCATATCTGAAGGCTTGCCCAACCTAGTCTCTGAAACTGTCCTTTTAACTGGTTTGCTTTGTAAATTAAGTTAATTTGCAGTTATCATAAATGTAATTGCAAGACATACTGGCAATTTCTGAGTGTCATTCTGGGAGGAGTTGACTGACTTGATAATAAGTGGATTTGAAATCAACCACTTTATTCATACACACTGATACTTTGCATTCCAGCTTTCCATGTTAAGCTGGATTTGGAGGAGCAATAATGGATAAAAATTGTTTTGTTGTTTTCTTTTTCTGGTAATGTGGCTTGGAACAGATATGATTTATTGTTCACATTAAAATGTTTATTCACTAAGAATCTGACCCCAGATTTTGGTGCAAAATTGAACTTAAGGGGTCAAGAATGCATTATTTATTGCCTTTTCCAAAAATTGCCAAATTTGGACAAACTATTTCGGAATCCATGCTATAAAGGGCTGAAGAGATCAAGCAATATAATTTTTATCATTTGCTAGCTGAAGTGATCCTTTCCAGAGCGTAGAAACTGGCTCTTCTGCTTTGCTTTCCCCCATCTTTAGATACTAGAGACACGGCAGAGGAATGCTGAAAAAGGAAGAACCCCATAAAAACCCCTTGCTTTGATGCCTTATTCAGTGAAGTGGTAGAAACTTAAAGATCTTCACTCTCATCCCAAGCAGAGGTTGTTACAGTTATGTATGGAAATAGATTTATTCTTTCAGTATGTATGTTAAAAAATACATGTTTCAAAGAAAACACAAAGAAATGAACAAATAATAAAAAAAAAAATCCAACTGTAGAAACATCATAGAGAAGATAAGTTGGAATGTTTCAGCTTGTTAATAGTGAAGTCTTAAAAACTGCTGCTTTGTCTTTTGTGTGCCTCTTTCTTTCAATAAAATATTTTTTGATGGTGATCACTCTGACTGACTTACATCTAGATTTTCCTGATACATAGATTCAATAAAATAATCTTAATCTTAGATTAGAAAAGGATATATTTAGGTCCATGTGGTTTTTATTTTTTTTTTTAAGCTAGATAATACAATTATTCAAGGTAAGGCTAAATCAACATCATTTATCTCAAATGCTTGAATCCAGTTCCTTCCTTGTTCTGGTGTTAATCAGACATGATCTGGTGGGGATGTACAAAACCCACACTTTTCTAATGATGAACTAAGATAAAGGAAGGTAAATGCTTCTGGGGAATTTTGACTATATTTAGAAGTGAGAGGAGTGTGACTTGGAATCTCAAATCCAATGGTAATAGTGGCAAACCTGACCACAAGCCCAGTACTTAATTTTTAAAATGTAGAAAACTTCATTTCCCATTGTGTCTTCTGTTTATTAGAAAAACATGTGAAAGGTGTACATTTTGTCTGGTTAAGTGTGGTTTGTACATTGAATTGATGGTAGCACCTCAACAATTGCAGTATGTTTCTTCCTCTTTTCTTACACCATAACTCACTGCCATTGCTGACTTCAGAGGAAAGAAATTTACTTTATATACATTTTCTGGAGTTCCCTTAAAATTTTAAATAATTAAGGATTTTTTTTTTAATTTTTCCAATTTTCACATGTTTTTGATTTGTTAAGAAGAGCAAGAATGGTAGGAATTCAACACCTTTTTTCCGTCTATTCTTCTCACACTGAGTTGCATAATAGTTTCAGTCCATCAAAGTGATGCATTGGAACCTCGTGTGGATCTGGGCTGATCAAAACAGCAAGTCATATAATTAAGAATATCCATGAAGCCAGTGCACTCTGCAGTTGCTTCACCAGGGTTTAGGTGCCTGTGGAAAGGAATGACTGCTGTCACTCTATAAAGCCTGTGCTCTGAGCAGTGTTTAGTACTTGACAGCCATTTCTTTCGCAGTCCTCTGAACCCCATGTGGAGCCAATTCCAGTGAAGTCTCATGCCTGTGGCTAAAGGACAAGGTCTTTCCTTTCTCACAGTCCCTGCAGTCTAGTTTGTTGTGTCAACACCGCTAGTGTTTGCAATCATGTGCTGGGGATATTTGGGGTGCTCTTTAGTTCCACCTCTGTTTACACCGAGAGAGGAGGAGGGGGAAATCTCATCTTTTGCTTTGTACTGAAGTGAAAATGAAATTTCAGAAATCTGGGATGTTAATGAAATGTTTCACTGCAAAGGAGTAGTGAGGCAGGCTTGGAGGATAGCAGTAAGATAAAGGGAGTGTCCTGAAAGTGATATGTGCTTGTTACCAGAAAAGAATTTTGAAATCACAGCTTTCTACTTGCAGTGACAAAATTGTCACCATCTGGGTCTCTTACTTCTGTTTTAAAGTTGATCTCATGTTTCTGTTCCATATAATATGGATGGCAGTTGTGCATGCAGCCTTCTACTCTGCATCTGCAATATCAAAATGTAACATTTCTTTTGTCACGGATTATTTTTGTAACACTTTTCAAACTATGTGTATGTACATACACCAGTGCAAGGCTTGAGAAAATAATTTCCTGAAGGAGATATCTCTTTGCTTTCTGAAAATTTTCAGCTGCAACAAATAGCCAGCTGTTGATAGCGTAAGTTTAGATACAATACCTCTGTTCCAGTTTATCTCAAATCCTACAGGAAGAGATTTATGAGACACCAATGTGCAGGTTTGGGGTACACTGTAGGGTATGGTGACTCTGCATCAGAGATGAGAAAGAATCCTATAAAGGAATGCAGTACTATATAGGCATGCTTGGGCTCGGCTGATAAAGACGAACCAGTGAAAGATTTCAATTATAAACATAGTGCTGTTAGTGTTGTGATTACAAAACCATTAGACTAAATCACACCCATTTAACAGCTGCCTTAGGACATGCCCTGTATTTAATAGGAGAGATGGGGGAGGGAATGAATACATAAAAACAGATCCCTAATCTTTCCTGAGTGAGAAACTGAGGCACAGAGAGATTATACAAGTTTTCCAAATCACACCAGATATATCTGAAATAGCTAATTGCTACTATTCTGTCATTTCCATTTTAAATTTAATGAACTACATAAAAAAAACTTCCTAACACTGGTCAGAAGCTGATGTCTCATTATGCTCACAAATTCCCTCTGGGGTGATGGTCAGACTATAGATGCATCACAATAGTTGTGGCTACAAGCAGCCTAAGAGACTAAGGCTTGAAAGAGTGATTTATCTTTTATCCTTAAAACAATAGCTATGCATCCCGAATATTTCTAGGAAGAGATCCTTCTGCATTATTTCAAGGGAACTGGTGAAACATAGCCTAATACAGAGAAAATTCCTAGGCACTTCAGAGCATATATATCCTCACCTGATTATTAATTCATGCAATTATTCCTGATCAGATATTCAAGCGCTGACAGCAGTATAGTGAATGTATATACTTTATCAGCAACAAACTTGTGGAACTAAATAGGAGACTAGCAAAGCATGTTCTGCTCACCTTTATTTATGCTTAGCTCTTGGAGTTTGAATCACTTGATGGCTGTTGTGCTTCAAACAGTAACTCTGCATGGTCGGATGTGTGTGATGTGCCTGTTTCTGTATGAGTACTCCTAAAAGCTGCATATCTCAAGGAGGCAGAGACCTCAATGCCTCCTCTTTAATTCTGTTTATAACTCAGCTTTCCAAGTTACCAAAGTTAAACTGAGCCACTAAGCCACCATATCAGTCTGTAGAGCATCTTCCTACTAGACCTGTACTCCCAGCACTTTCACTACCTGGAGTGCATTGCGTACAGTTGGAGAACAAACAAGAAACAGACTTTGCTGGGAGGACTGGGCAGCTGGGAAGGACTTAGGACACATGGCTCAGGCTTTTTCTCAGTCACAAGTCTGGGAATGGAATTAATCCTCCATCTGGATTCCTCCAATCTAGGACTGGGATTCTGACTGAAAACAGACATCTGCCACGAGATACTTGTGCAAGTTTCCATTACAGCTAATGGAGATCCAGCTAAAGTAATGAGTCGACTAAAGAGAGAAGGCAGAGGGGGAGAGGGGAGACTCACCTCACCTTCAGGTAGACCCATATAATACATCTGATAAATCACACTGTAAACTGCTTTAATTAAATCTCTGCTCAGAAAAATGAATTTCAGACCCCTAAAATAGTTAGAAATGCAATGTCCACTCTCCCCCTGTTAGGATAAAAACTTTAAAACCAAGCAGGCTTAAGAAAACAAGGGACTCTACATAAGAAACATTTTCTCCACTCTACTCCTATCATGAAGCATTGTTAAATTACCTCCATGCTTCTATACGATTCATATATGTCCTTCAGAATAGTTTATTCTGTTTTCCTTTCCTGTTGCAGAAAACATTTCAGGTGCTCAAAAACAATCTTTAAAACATTTTTAAACTTTGGGTCCTAATTTTCATAAAGCCACCATGAAGAACTAGGACTGGCACTGGCAAAGCACCTATTGATTTACAAATAGTTTTATTAAAAATCTGCATCCTATCTAGATTTCTGATATCAAATAAGGACTCTTCTAGTGCTACTATGGGGTGTTTGTGGTCTAACCAAGTATGACAACATATATGTGCAGATGACATTCTCATTGGAAACAGGTATGTCAGTGTTCATTTCGGAATCAAATACGGAGAGGAAAAAGGTCTATCCGCCTGCTATAGCCATCATTTTAGGAAAAATTTTCTTACACTTGTGGCATTCCTCCCTACCAAAATCTATCTGCTCAAGAGCATAATAGTGAAGAGCAGCCTTTAACACTCTGTTGAAAGAAAACTTACTCTCAGCCAAACAGTCTGGTGATATAAAATTTGTTAGAGACAGGCAGAGGGAAAATGTCCATCCATCTGCCAAGTGGAAGTAGATAAACTACTTGTCTGTGGAACAGCTTTTGCTTGTAGTTTCAAAACATGTCATCTTTACAACAGAGCCATCTAAGAAAATAATTCCTCTTGGTCACTTCACCCAGAGAGATATTCAGAAATTCATTCTGTATTACAGAAAGATACATTTCTAGGCGCTCTGCTCATCAGTCTTAATTATTGTTCAACATTGATAATTGTATTTGTTCAAACTTCTATCTTCTTATTACTAGCCTGGAGGTCATTAATACAAATTCTTCCATTGAGGTTTTGTGGTCTGTCAGCCTCTGTTCAGGGTCAATACACTAAGAAAGCCCACTGAAAGGCAGTTGTGAGAGACTGGAATTTTAAAATGGTTAATGACTCAAAGCAATTGGCCATTTCCAAAACTGCAGGTGCTTTACTGACCATGCTCAAAGTAATCATCCAGGTGCAGAGGGGGTGCACACCCACCACCAGAGGCTGTGAGCTGGGGTTTGAGCCAGATAAGCAAAGAGGGGTGTAAGAAGCAGGTCCTGTGAGGTGGGATAGTGCTCTTAACATGTCATGTGTCCTCCCTTACACAAATGACTCAGGAGTGAAAACTCCCTTCCAGGGAAGAACTGGGACATTCAGATGTGGCATGAAGATATTCATCCCTTCTGATGGGACGTAATTGGCTCAACTATGGTGAAGTGAGAGGCAGCTGCAATGTCTTAGAATGTGTCATAAACCCTAAAAGACCCCTCCCTGCCCCATGATCCACAGTCTTGTATCAGGCAGTGTAAGACTCACTGCCCCATGGGAGGTATCTCGGCATTCCCACCAAGCCTGAGCGTATATTAATCCATTGAACTCTGTGTTTTGAGGGTGTCCCCCATCCCCAATGGATCAAGCCTGTGACCATCACTTTGACCAACCGGCATCAAACATATTGAAATTGCAACAATCAAGTCTTGTTTCAGGATCTGTGGGTGGTGATATCTTTCTACTCTTATCCTTTCTTTCTCTTTCTTTATACATTTTCTTAAATGTTATTTTTATGCTTTTATATTACTATGGATAATAACCAAGACAGGTACATACCTGCTTTCCACTGCAACCAAAGTGTTCTAAAATAAACTCTACATACACACACACACACACACAGATATATATATAAAAAAACACCCATCATTCAGTGTCGTTTCACTCTAATCTGCCCCAAGAGATCTATTAACAAGAACCTGGGTTACCCTCACCTTCTGTGGTGTGTCTTAACAGCAATGAGCTTTGAAACAACTATATTCTCACACAAAAGGCTGACCTTTCTACAGACACTGTTTTTGACATCAGTTTAAAAAAAATATCAGGAAATCTTTTGACAAAACCCCAAAATGTTAGATAGTTAATAAATCTGTTTTATTCTGAATTTTAGAAAGATGTGTAATAAGAGCCATCTGAAATCTGCACCTTCGCTTGAAAATAATTTGAGTGCAGAGTGGGGGTTATTTTTCAGTATCCCAGTGGAGGGTACTTGATTTTTCTGACTAAAATATAATTTTTTGCTTGAAGACTGATAGAAAACAATGAAGGTGGAGGAGAAGCTGGGTTTAAATCTGTCAGACAGAGGAGGGCTGCTCCAGCACAGAGGAGGGAGGGAGAGTTCCTCCCTCTGGAAACTTGAGAGAAGGGAGTGAATTTTCCTTACATTTTAAAAAGGAATGTTGTTAGGACTTACCTTTGGCAGAGGTTCACAGTGGTTGCAGTCCATCCATGGTTCACTCCTTCAGCACCACAAGAAGGACACATGCTTTTCTGATGAAGAAGATGAGAGAATGCAGCCCTCTCTGATGCTATTTCAGCTGTGAAGCTTATATAATTCCCCATTTAGTTTTCTGGGGAGTCCCAGTGAGCCATACTCCTCATTCTGAGGTGATTTCTCAAAACTCTAGCTTCCACTATGGATCAAGCTTGCCTTGACATTTTCAAATCCTTTCCCGAACTCTGTCCTTCCCTTTTCTCATAGACCAGCTTACTCACCTCCCTGTGCACAATCAGATCAGCTAATTAGTAAATTAGTCAGATCTCTGCCCTTTCAGTCACAGACATTACATTTTTTTCCAACCCTTAACAGTGCACTTAATTGCACAAGTAGTACCACCAGCTTTATTGACATGAGAGGTTGTTCGTTTGCCCGGTTGATTCAGGGTTGTCATCACTCTTTTAAACTGTTCCCTACATTAGGCTGTGTCACACTAATTTAGCCACTTCCACTTCATTGTTCTCTGAAAATTTTGTGTGGCTAAATGTTTTTCTTCCTTTTAAGCAGTTGTTCCCTAGTTTAACAAGGTTCTGTTTCTGAAGAACGATAGAATCATAGAATGGTTTGGGTTGGAAGAGACCTCAAAGATCATCTCGTTCCAACTCCCCTGCCATGGTCACGGATGCCTTCCCCTAGACCAGGTTGCTCCAAGCTCCATCAAAGCTGGCCTTGAACACTTCCGGGAATGGTGAGTCCACAATCTCTATGGGCAACCTTTTCCAGTGATTTACCACCCTCTCATGAAAGAATTTCTTCAAATATATCCAATCTAAATCTACCATCTTTCAATTTAAAGCCATTGCCTTATCTCACATAGAGTTACCAATACCTGCAGGAGAACTTGCTGAAGAGGTGTTTTTCTTCCAAACTCAGCCTTTCTGAAGGGTGAAAGACCATCATCTCCTATTAGATCAGACCTATGATTACATGGCTGAGTTTTGGACATGTCCTTTGAACAGAAAGATTAGCCAAATCAGGAAAATTTGGGGTCAACAAGTCAGTAGAGAAGGCTGCTAAACCTGAAAAGGACATGTCAGTATGATGAAGATGGACTGCAGTCAGACTTGGGATCTTTTCACCTTCCTTTACATCTAAAAACAGAGTTGCTTTAATAGAGTGACTACCCTCAGTACTAAGCCTACTAAGAACTATTCAATATTTAGGGTTTTAAAAGTGCTGTATCTTTTCTGAACATCTCGTAGGAAAAATTACACCAACTTGAAATATACACGGCAAATAGTTGTTAAAAAGTCTTGGGAAAAAAAAAAAAAGCAAAGCAGAATTTGCTTGGATAGTGTATCTCACAGACTTGGACAATGAATCAATGGATGAGGTACATCTAAGAATAAAATAGCTCAAATGCAAAACTTCACTATTAAAACACGATAAGCCCAAGTCTTCTACTAAATAAAGAAAGGTAGAGGAAGCACATAATTGATTTACTTCCTTAATATTTTCTCACACAAAATTCAGAGTTGCCTAGTCTGGAAGCAACTTTAGCACAATTATTTATGAGTGAGAGTAAAATACTGAGTGCACGGGAAAGAAATTAAAGTTCTTATGTTACTGTTGTAGAACCACAATTTCAGACTGATGCATATCACCTTTCTAGGAATAATCAGGTAAATGTCACTGTAACTTAACAGGTAAAGGAATTCTGTAATAAAGAATTTTCAGTCTTTTCTGTTGAGATATTTTTATCTACACAAATCAAGTTCAGCTATCATTATTTTCAATGAAAAGAAATACACTCTGACAAAACAACATCCCCCTCACGCTGTTAATTTGCACCCTATCAGAAAGAACAGAAAGAATCCATTTCTGTTCACAGAGCCTAAAATGAGCACAGAATCACGTAACTAAATTACAGTTGTATACAATATGCTGGTTTTTTCTACACTTCAGAAATTAATCCCATCATTGAAGTCTTGTTTAACATCCACTGTATGGAGCTTTAATTTTGTTAAACATATTACTAAATATTAAAATAAAATGAAATATTAAAATAAAATAAAATAGAAACTCAGACCAGGAACTAACAATGTCTGTAGCTAAAAATACTTATCTAAACTGATACTGAAATAGGCCAGATAGAAAGTTTCTAGCACAGTTTCTAGTATTAGAAAGCAGGCATTCTTTATTGCAGTGTGCTGGTCACTCCGAGGTTATTTCCTCTAATCAAGTGAACTGAATATCAGCTGAACAGAGTTTTTATCATACACACTGATTATGTATTCATTAGCTATCCCCACATCCTTGGTTTTATTTTATATAGTCATACCCCTTACCCGAAGTTCTATATGGTTCTTTGGGGTCTGTCTTCAATGTCCGGTGTCCTTTTTAGGTGGCTGTTCCTCAATTCCCGCATTTGAGTAAGTGCAATATCATTGTTCTGCATAACTTCTGCTTTGTCAGGCTTGCAGAGCTGAGCTGGCATCCTGCTTGCATTTTGCATGATTTCTGTTTCCTAAGTTACATCCTTTATCTGTTTCTTCAAAGCTGTGTCATTCTGTTCTACAGTCCTTGATAAGAGTAAGATGTTGTTCTGTTCTGCTATTCTTATCAAGTAAGTAAAATGCTGTTCTGCCCTACTGTCCTTATCAAAACTATTTCCTATTTTCCACTTTTTGAACAATTTGTTGTACATGGAGAAAAAGGCTAAGGTGAAATGTTAACACCACAATAAACATCCCCTTTGGTTGGAGACTGGATTAAGGTTTCAAATTGTGGTAGACTCCAACTCCAGCATGGATTATTTCCTGATGAAATGCTCCAAAAAAGAACCCAAATTGGTTCTGCAATGAATATATTAAACATGTAGTTTCTTTTAAAGTACTATTTCTATCACTGAATGAATAAAAGTTAGTCCAGTATAAGTACCTTAACTTGGTGCAAAGTTTTCCTTCACAGTATCGCCTTGTGTGACATGGAGATCTCTCTTTCTACCCTGACAGCTGCAAATATATGGAAACAGGTGTTTCCAAATTTGAGTCACAGTCTGAAATAATAGCTCAGAAGCATGAGCTTTGGAGAGTGTTTACTGCAATCATATTTTATAGAATATCAAAATCACAGAATAGTTTGGATTAGAAGGGACGTCTAAACATCATCTAGTCCAACATCCCTGCCCTCAACCTTATCTTGAACACTCCCAATGAAGGAGCATCCACAGCTTCTCTGAGCAACCTGTTCAGAGTTTGGGAATTGCCCCAACCCAGGTGCAGGACCTTGTTATTTCCATCAAGTTTACATAAGCCCATTCCTCAAGCCTCTCAAGCTCCCTCTGGATGACATCCCTTCCCTCTAATGCATCAACTGCACCACTCAGCCTGGTGTCATCCACAAACTCACTGAAGGGTGCACTTGATCCCACTGCTCATGGCACTGCTGAAGAGGTAAAATAGTGCTCATCCAATCTTGGACACTTGTTGGACACCACTTGTTACTGATTTCCACTTGGGCATTGAGGCACTGACTGTACGTCTTTGGATGAGCCCATCCAGCCATCTAACCATCCATCTGTCAAAGTGATGTGTGTCCAATCTAGAGGCAGGACTGTTGTGAGGGACCATATCAAAGGACCTACAGAAGGGATTTACATAGGGTAAGTGGGTAGAAATGCATTTTAGAGTTTAATGCATGGAGTGACCCAATGCTGCTACTTAGAGAAAAATTTTCCTTCTGAAATTAGGGTGCGTTTTTTCAGTATTTGCAAGGAGGGGGGGGGAAATTAAAGCAAAATAAAACAGACACAAACCAAAGAACAGAGTGTCTAAACAAGGGACGACTGAGAAGCAAAACATCAAGACACAAAATTAAATCCTCGAAAGATACTCACGGCCTTCACCTTGTATGCAGGCAGTGCCGTGTTGCTTCCCAGGCTGAGTGAGTAATCAGCCTTTGTTTCTGTTACTTGGTAAGATTCTCGAAGTGGCCACATGATGGTAGCCTAGGATCAGGTACAAGCAAGCTAAATCATGAAACAAACGAAATAAGGAGGAAAATTAATACTCGAAAACTGAAATAAATGTCTGGATGAGTAATAGCCACAAAATGAGGACCTGAGCTATAATTCAGCTTTCAGGTATTGTAATATCCAGAACAGAACTGCCAAGTGAACCTACTGGATAGCCCTGTACTGAGATATGCTATATGTTTGGAGCTCTGCGCTCTGACAGACAAATTCATATGTAGCAAAATTCTGCTTACACTTTCCTTCCTGCTTCTTGATACTTCACATAAAAGGTGACTGGTTTAAAATAGATTAAACCAGAGAAACAAAATCAAAAATGAATGAAAGATTCTCTTTTGATATCTAACCCCTTCATTACTATAACTGCAATGTTCACTCTTGGCATTAGCTATGAAGACTAAATGCAAATTGTGGAATTCTTGTGTTTTAAATTAAAGGCTACAAAGCTAGTAATGTAAAAGTTGGAAAATTATTCTGGTTTTAAGAAGAATACAGATTGACTCAAAAAGTTTGTAGTAAAATGTGCTGGTCTTGTAAAGTATGCCTTTAGACTACTCTGGCATGCAACTCCCCTCCCTTTTGTTAAGCAAATCAAATCATCCTTCAGACTGCACAGCAGCTAAGGAGAACTTCATCATCGGGTTGACCAGCTTGGTGAAAACGTCCATGTCTAGGTCAAACACTGATTATGAGACTCTAATTGACAAGACTGAGATCCCTATACAGTACCCCAAATTCTCTGCAGAGGTGATTGTGGGCATAATCATGAAGTCTTACATTCCATACAATTAGTTAAATTTCCTATACTGGAACTGATTGAATATTGTTTACTCTGTATAAATATTGAAGGTTCCAAATTTTCCAATCTATATGAAAAACTGTATTAAGAAAAATGACTTGAAAATAAATTAAGGCTTTTAGTCCATCTCAGTTTCCAGTAACCTAATTCACTGTAGCAGTTACACCATCACTAAATTTCTCTAGTCCTGAGACTCAGGGTTCCAAGAATAATTCTGTTCTGAAAACAGAACAGGGTCCAGTTTCAAGAATTACAGAAACTGAATAGTTACAGAAGTCTCAGCATTATCACAGTCCTCCAGCAGACTTCTTTCAATTCCTCTACACAGCAGCAAAAAGAAGTCCTTAGTTCTGCAGGTCCTGAAATGAAATGTCATAGCAGGGAACATGGTAGTGTCCTGCTGTTTATGTATAAAATTGAGGAATTGAGACCTAAAGAAGAGGAAACATCTCAAGAACCATCCCGTACCTATTTCTCCTCTTCCCAGAAGAGCAACAAGTGCAAAGGCTGATGGGAATGAAGATATGCAAGATACAGACAGACAGAGGGAGGACAGATTTTATATGATTTGCCACTCCTCCAGTGAGATACAACACCAAAGAGTAGTGCACTCAGTGAACATTATAAATGATCAGATTTAAATGTTGTTGTCTACTTTAATAACTTCATTTTCCTGTTAAAAATATTTAAAGATGAGGAAGACTGGGGGCTCTGTACTCAGACTGTACTGTGGGGTACATGAAAAAGGAGGTTCTACACTTCTCAGTTCCAGGACAACAGCACAGACAAGTTACATACTGTTGATTTGGTACACTCAGGACATTTGTACACGTGAAGAAACTTTTCCTGATCTGTGCATTGATTTCACCCAACCCAGAAAAATGTGTACACATGTCAAGCAGGAAGGTTGTTGAGACTGGTGACATGGTTTGTTACCCATCCACAGGGAATGAGGCTGGCTTGTGCAAAGCTGGGAACAGCTCTTCTGCAGGCCAGAGATCTGGGCTGATACTCCTGTGCAGGGCAGTATCCCTAAACAAGAAGCAGAAAACAGTGGCATGGCTTGAAGCAATGGTACTTGACCTATACCCGAGCCACAAGGAAGACTCACGTTCATCTGCCTTTCAGGTGGTGCCCTGTACAAACATCTGTATGAAAAATGTGTGACAGAAATGAGTGAAAATTATGCGAATGAAGTAACTAAGAGGATGTCCTTCTATTCTGATCTATTTATCTCTCAAGGCGGGGAGTGACCCTGCTTCTCCCCACTCTTTAACGGAAGTAAGGACGAGGGAAATGAGGCAATGAAATCACACTGTCAAAGCATGCAGAAATATACCAAGGCAAAGTCATAGTTTCTATCCATTTTGTTCTCCATTACTGTAAGCACCACAGAGAAACAGGTTTTCAAGAAGGAGGTAGGTTTAATTTTGTCTGTTTTTTCTTTTTTCTTTTTTCTATTTTCTTTTCTTTTCTGTTCCTCTTTTATTTTACTCCAAAGAAGCTAGGCAAAGAAATACTGAGTTTTGTTATTTCTGCTAGTTTTAATGTTAAAATAATTGTGAGGGGGGATAGATACTACCCACAAATGCCTGCTTTTCTCTGATGAATGTCTTAGCCAGTGTTTTGATGGCATATTTTTTCTACAGTCTGAAAATAATTGGATAAATATATTTTAAAATTTGCAGTTTCCAGTGTTGCTGGCCCCATCCACCTAGAAATATTATGTTTGTTAAGTTAAATCTGCATTACAGAATTGGAGAGTGCCTCTGTTACTTTCTCTTGAAAACACAGTCAAATTGGAAATGCTTGGATTTTAGCTCTTAACATCCACAGAGTAAAATCACAATATGGAGTGAATCTCTTTTAGGCGTACTTCATTCAGGCACCAGCAGAATGGAAGTATGTCAGTGTCTTTTCTCTTCTAGGATTTTAACACTTTAGCAGATTTCATATACACAATTCCCTGAAAATGTCGCAGGAAAGCAGGCATAATTTTACCCTCATGGGACATCCAACATGTAAGCAGTAATTTCATTTCATATCTTCCAACTGACAAAAATGGATTTCAAAATCTTTCAGAGGCAAAGCTGGGAAATAAATCTTGGAGGTCTAGTTTTATGTACTATGCTCAACACAGACTTTCACTTAACAAAAAATAGTCATATAAAAACAAAGTATTAGTTCTGGGGTTTTTTTCAGTTACAAACCTTCCTTTTCATTGGCGATAAAAATCATAGCAAGATCAAAATATGATAAAATATATGGTTATGTGTTACTCATAATCAGCAGGTTACTGGACAGTTTTTATTCTCATCTAATCACCTCTCTAATCAACCTAGATGAGATTAGACACTGCAGTATCGTTTCAGCTTCTGAATTCCTAAGATGATTATCCTGTGTGGAAGGGTGTTAGGGTTCAGGCTTCTCTGAGAAGTAACTGATAGTGGCTTGTGCTGTAGCACAGAGTCTATCAGTAGCCAATCTTCACAGAAACATTATAAACTGCACTACAGGAAAGGAACCACTTCACACGGAAATACTTTAATTTTTCTTAAGATTTTCAGCAAAAATCTGCCCAGGAACTATTTAATATGTGGAAGGAAGTTTGAAACATCTCTGGGGAAAATAATACTGTTCTTCTACTGTAAATGTTTTTCTAAAGAGAAGCAACACATGATATTAGGACAGGTATAAGAAAGAGGAGAAAAAGAGATTTTCAATAATAAGTTTTCAGTTTTCAGAGAAAATAATAGTGGCAGTATTTCTCTTTAGTAATTACATGTGAATTCCAGATGTAAGAAAGGAAAGGAACGAATCCTCTTGGATTTAGCTGACAAAGGCGGATAGCTCAGAATTAGAGAGATTCCTCTGGGCGGTATTTTCAGTGAATGGCAGAAAATAAATACAGTGAAGCCTTCATTCGTCTTGTCCTAGACTAGATTGAATAAACTCTGTCTAAAGTAGCTGGTTTTTTTCCTGGCAGTATTAAGGCCATATAGAATTACTGGTTCCCCTATGAGCATCTATGCAGCTTTTCAGTAAGTTTAAGTAAGACATACTCCACCTCACACCTAACAGCATCTTCAGAGTTAGGTTAAAAGGTTAAAGTAATTTAATTGCCTTTTTTTTTTATTTATTTCTAATATCAAGTATGTTCATTAACATCCTTTACAAAATATCTGGTCAATTATGTCTAAGAATCAAGAACAGTTTATGCATTTTTTTAATTGAAGAATCACTGAATAAAAGTAAAAACTCTTCTTGGGCTCAAGACCCAAAGGTGAGATCCTGACCTTCCCTGCTAGTAATGTTGGTTACCACAAATTATTGCAGAGCGAAACTTTCTTCTCTCTCATATTGTTCTGAAGCTAAGTAAGCCTACATTGTTTGTGATGTCTGCCTAAGAGATGGAGATAATCTAAGTTGACACAATAAGCATAAATAAATTTAAAAATTAAATAAATAAATAAATTAATTAATTAACTAAAAGCACTGCGTATACTTGAAACAGTGGATTGTTATGAAGCTGGGTGCAATCGTAATTGTCACATCTCAGTTAAATATCTTACCTCTTTCATGAAAAGAACATAAAATGACATTTCAAATATATCTAAAGATTGTAAAATATGTGAAGATAAGTTGTGTCTGAAACAAAGGATGCTTCAGAGGATATTAACATACTTGCATATGTATTTTAATATCATCATCAAATAATACAGGAGGCAATTCAGAAGGAGGAGTACAATTCCAAGAAACTAAACAGATTTTTGCGTCGTAGCTCACAGAAAAGACTAATGAGAATACGGTCCTACTGGTTTTTAGGGAAAAAAAGATAAGTAAGTGACAAATATGGGGGTTTTCAAATAGGGCTGGTTAAGCAAAAAGACACTGGAACAATTTAGCTAGTCCTCGGTGTAAACTGGAGGCAGAAAAATATCAGTGTCTTCTTGAAATAAGGTGAGACACAAGTCTCATGAAGACTTAGCTCTATTCCAGGTGTTGCTAAAAATAAAAAGATAATGCTGACAGTGTTGGGTGAATACAGTGGGCTCAAAAATAAACCTTACAGGAAGGGCAATCATATTTATCTGCTTTGCTAGATTTTCTTTGGCATAACCACAGACATGTGAATAAGTAAAAAACGAAAAATAAATGCCCTCAAAACCTTAGAAAAAAGGTCCAATCAGCAAAGGGTATAGAGAGACTCATACGTATTCACAGCATATGCCTGAATATTTCCTTTGTTGTTGGATGGTTCAACTGCTTGTTGGGCCACACATGAACTGGGTTGTGAACTGATTTAAAATCAGAATAATACTTTTTTTGCTTTAGACTTACAACATTGGTAAAGGCTTGATGAAGCCTATCTCTCTAAGACCCTTGCACAGCCCCTGTGATCATACTTCAGACCGCTGCATTTACCTACCAATTTCTTCATGGGAAGAAAATTTCTCTATTTGTTTTGTAAATGAGGAACTGAAGTACACAGATTTGGTTGGCCCTGGGTCATAAAGTGAATCTGTGGCAGACCAGAGAACTGATCTAAACTTTCCATCACCTCATCACGGTACCATAATCACTAAACTCTCAAAAGTAGTTTGTTGAACATATAGGAACTTACACATAGATTGGATATAAACAACTCTATGCTGAGAGCTTTGATACCTCTAGTGACTAAATTTGGGTCAATATTTATTACAGCTACAGAAATAGCTTAGACAGCTCTTCTCTTAGTTGGTAGCCCACACTGATGAGATTGTTTCACTGTTTCTGATAGAGGATGCTAAGCCAGATGAAAAAAAACAACCAAAAAGAAAAAAAACTGCTGAGAGGAGCATTAGTTGTAATGATGATCACTTTTTCAAAACTACTCACTACAGGAGTGGTACTAGCACAGCCAGGGAGGCAGGATGGAATCAGGAAGGATCCATGAAGGATGGGAAAGGACAGGGAGTGCTTAGGCCAATACTGCTGTTGAAAGAAACGCTGCTGAACCAAGCTCTTGAAAAAATTTCAACCTTCATCTTGGAAGACAGATGTAAGAATCAGATGTGGAGTTTTAGGGCTAACTAGAGAGGTACATGCAAATGTTGTGTGTGTGGTGCTTGAACTCAATGAATAGTGATTGGATTAGTCTTGGAAAGCTGTGTCCGAGTCCTTCAATTCACAATTATAGTTGCTGAGGTGCTGAATGTTCATCATTTCCTGTTGGAGATCTCACTTTTTGATAGGGGAGAAACACACAAGAAATTCATTCAGGTTGTGAGTACAGGTTGTGAGTTAACCTAAGCAAGCCATAAACTTCTGCTTCAGTTTTGTCTTGATTTTACACTAATTATATGGATATTCAGGCCTGTTTCTAACAAGTTCAATGCTAATAAGATTCCCCCTAACCTTGAATCCAAAGCAGTAGAAGAGATTAACAGGCAGTTTCAATTCCGAATTGAAAAATACGTCATTCTCTCTTTGAAATTGCAACGCTTCTGCAGGGTCTAGCTTCAGGAAGCAGTCTCAGGGTTAGATTGTAACCAACAAGCCATCACACAGAAGAAGGTGGTAGACATCTTATTTTAAATTATTAGTGCTTTGTAACCAAGAGTCAGAGCACTTAAGAAAAGCACAGCAGAGAGAACTCTGCAACTTTGCTCATTGTTGTAGAATTTATATTCCGTTGTAGACTGGGCCTCAGCTAAACAGGAGATCTAAACAAAGGACACCACAGTGACTGTCTCTGTTATTAATTTCCACTAAATCACCATGCTTGAGTTGATTAAAGATTCAGTTAAATCCCAGTCACATCTATGGCTTCTGAAACAATGATAGATAATCCTTATGGCTCAACACAAATAAAATCATTGCCCATCTTCAAGTAAGGACAAAACTACAAGACCCAAGAAATATACAGTTGGATTTGCTAACCAAGTCGCTAAAAATTGCTAAATGAGCTTGCAAAGATCTGTTTTATCTGAGCAGTTATTCAGTCTTTCTATGGAGTGGACATGGGCTATTCTTTCTGTGTTTGCAGGCATGAATGGGACAGCCATTGAAAATTTTGTCTGTGTCATTTTTAATGTTTCCTTCATGAACTGCACCTGGCATGTGGGCAGGACTGCCACAGAAGATACCCAATATTTCCTGTACTGGAGGCCCTCGAAGTAAGTAGGTCTGCTTGAATCTTGGGAATTTTGATTTGTGGTTGGACATATGACATCATCAATTTTTAACTGATCCAGTATTTCATGTAAAGGAAAGAAGATGTTACAGAATGCCAAAATTACATCAAAGATAATTGTGGAAGGCACACAGGATGTCAATTCCAAAATGTGACGATAGAAAATAAGCATGCTTATTTCCTGGTAAATGGGTCTGGAAGTGGACAAAACATTCAGCCATATGAGAAGAAGATAATGCTGTACCAGATTGGTAAGGATTTTTTTAAAATTTAATTTCCATTTACATGTTAAAGGAATGAAGAATTCATCCCTGGGAAGAAGCATACATTTTAAAAGTATTGCTCCTCATAATAGGTTTGGGGTTTTTTCTGTTTTTCTCAGCCCTGATGTCTGAAAAGTCTAAAGTATAAGAATGGATGAAAACTAATGAATACAGAAACAATCTGGAATCATAGGTCAGAGAATTATGAACATTTCAGTCAAATATTTATTCTCTGAAAGAAATGTGTCATCTTTTAGCATTAACTGGCTAAGGATCCCTCAATGGGACTATCTAGATGTTGGTCTTATTATCTCGTAATGCTGTTCATCTGCATAATGAAAAGAACCAGTTATCTTAATGCTGTGAGCAAAAACTCCAATTCTTTTAAATGGAAGAATGTTGTTAATAAAAAACAATTAAACTGTGTTTAATTTGAACACAGTATTAAAAAAACCTCAAACACAAGAAATAAAACCAAACCTGCATAAATCATAAGCTGAATTCAATAAAATCTAATAAATTACTTGTGTTTTTTAATTTTCCTTACTGTTGCAGCTAGTGCTCCGGGCTCCTCAACTGAAATGTTAAATCAGGGAGTTCTGCTTCAGAATATAGTAATTGTTACAGTAATTCTTCATTACATCTTTTTGGAAAGTTGCTTGAACATCTATGCATATTTTTAAAATGGCAGAGTGAAGAGAGCTATTACTAATCAATAATATTTCTGATTATATTATTGTAGAAAAACTCACCCCTCCATTAAATGTCACAGTGAACTGTACAGAAGCTTCTCACAGATGTAGTATTTGGTGGCAACCACCTCGCACAAGTCACGTGAAAATAAGTAGTTGTTTCAAATATGAAATTGTCATAGAAAACAAGGTAAGAATAATGACAACATTTAATAGCATTTTGTATGTCTTTATTTCCACACATAACACCATACAATCAGTACCCTATTCTCATCCCCTTCTTTTGAAAGCTTGGATGAATATGGAAAGTAATATTACATCCTTCAAAAATAAAGTTCGAAATATTTGTGGGAATATTTGTGACCTTGTTGTTCCAACAGTAAAAAATAGAAATAAAAAAAAAAGGAGACATAACATAGCTAAATTAAATGTTTAAGAATGCAAAAGAATGGAAAAAAAAAAAGTCTGAGTTTATTCATAAATTTTAGATACTTTGTTTTAACAAGTAAAATGTAAATATTTCATCAACCTGAGCCTTTTTTTGTTTAGTGCTTTGATACTCAATTCTGCTATCAAATTTAAGTGGTACAATATTTCATAGCATTAGTGGGGAGGAAAAGCTACTTAGAGGAAGAACAGCTTAATTACACAGTCTTTAAAAGAAGGCATTTAGAATATTACATACCCTTTTTTTTTTTCTGAAAATCAAGCATTTGAAGACCCTTTATTATATAGTAACAAAAAGAATAATCCTAAAAATTAAACTTTTCTCTTGTTGCTAGGCTGATGCTGAGAAAAACACCAAAACCACATCTGAAACAGTAAGTCTGTATTAATCTAACATTTATGCTAGATTGAAATTTCTTCTGTATCAGAGCATCCTACAACCAAATTGGTTTGGTTTCACACTAACTGTTTCAATGTACTGTGCATGCTCTTTATTGATAAGTTTTCTAAATCTGAAGTTTTAAACTGTTGTTTATAAAACATTACACAAAAACACCTGCACATGTGGATCTTTGTATTGCTTCACAAAATCTTCCATTTCACATTCTTTTTTACTTCCTAGCAAATTCATATATAGGTAAAAATATGGGTCATGTTTCTGTGTAACACTTAGACACAAAAAATGTGGAGAAATTTTTCTTTATTAATGCTCTCTGGAAAGGATTGAGACACAAGAGGCAAGAAAATTTTACCTCAAAGATGAAGCCAATATAAAGATGGCAGAAAAAAAAAAATCAACTTTTCACTTCTGTATGATCTGGCTATCAAACTCTACTTCAGTTTTGAAAATATCCACTGCAACAGAGTGCCAGATCTTCAAAGAATTTTTTTCCCTAAAGTCCCATTGCTTAGCAGAGTCTAAGGAGCCAGGGAGGCACATGGCAAATTTCATCTTCATGTTACCCAGTAACAAAAATATTCGAACAAGAGGAATTAGGATGAAACAATCTAATTTATTAAGGGATATTTTTCTACTTGTTATTTCACTCTAGTCTGTCCACAGAAAGGCTATATAAATGTAAAAGGTAAAATTTTATCATAATTATATAAAAATAATACAAAAATTTTCATTCTACTTGTTTTGCGTTTAGGAAGCAATCATTGAAAGTAACTCCTACCTATATGAAAGCTTCAGTTCAAAAAAAAGGTACAGCGTCAAAATCAGAGCAACAGATGCGGGCTTTTGTTCAGTAAGCCCAAACTGGGGAGAGTGGAGTACACCTGTGGAGTTTGGTAAGAATAAAAATCCCTTCCTTGACCTAGTTCAGTTATTACCTGTGTGCCTCATTTTTTACTTCATACTTGCAGATGGAAACACATTGATAATTGCACATTAATTAGTTAGGACAAAGAGAAGCGAAGAATTGGCGTGTCTCTTAATTTTAGGGAGCTCTCCAAGCATTCTTGGGAGACAGTGCTTCTTGCACGGTGATAGCAAATAAAACATACCTTTTGAGGTCTGTTGCCAGCTGTTTTACTTCTTCCATCTTTACTCCTGAATTTATAAACTCCTTTTTCCTGCTGCTGCTCTCTCTTGGGTATTTAAATACTGTGTGGGACTCAGTTCCTCAGGTCTCAAGTTACTGTAGACAGTCCACGTGCTGTCAGCCATCCTATTACTTCGCGTGCTACAGGGCAGTGAGGTGCTAAGCTAAAGAAGTCATCCCTTCATACAGTGTTTGACACTCTGATGCAAAGCAGATTGCACAGAGCTGTGTAATCTTTCATGACCTGTGATGCTAACCAGAACTTTGATGATTGCTTGATTTTCAGGAACAGAACAACTTACATCTACTTCATCGTACGTGCTATTTCTGATACCAGGGCTGGCAGCGGGTCTCGCGCTTTTTCTCTGCATGACAGTGTAAGACTCATTTCTTGTGCAAAATTTTTATTCGATAGTTGAAATAGCACTTCTTCCCCACAACAGAAAATTTCTGGCTTCTTTTAAAAGGAGACAAGGGAGGGAGAAAATTGTCACCGAGCTGTACTCGGAATCATCCGCTGGATGTTCCTCAAGCGTGCTCTATACTCCTGATTCCAAACTTTCTTATCCACTTAATTAATATAACTCAATGCTTTCCAGTACTGGGACAAGGCCTTATATCAGTACTGCTTTCCTACCATCAGACCCTGAAATGCAGATGGTTCGTACATGAAATTGTTTCCATGTTTTGATGACATTTCCCTCTCATAGACTTAAAAAACCAGCTTCCTACGAGGCTTTAGTAAGTCATAAAATAAATTATTGTCATCCAAATTCTGAACAACAAAATTATAACATTGTAATCAGCCTATGTAATTTTAGCTACTTTTGATGTAGAAGAATATTGCTTATCTTAGAGAAATAAAATAATACCTCAGAAGCATTAATATATGGTATGCGTTCATATGTTTGCATGTTAAGTCTTTTCTTCACCAAACTTTTTTGTCACTTTAGAAGGGCTTATTTGAAAAAAACATCTACTACAGTACCACAGCCAAGAGACCCATTCCATGAGCCCTCTCCACTGGACTTCCAGGTATGTTTTCTTTCCATTTGCCTGAAATTAAAAAATTTAGTCTCAAAGGTATGACCTAAGTGTCGGAAAGATACAAGCAAGAATAAATATTTTTTCTTTTTCTTGTTCTTGGGATACGGAAAGAGAAGGTCCATATGCAAGTAGCTTGTCTGTTTTACCTTTTCCATTGTGAAATAATTGTCATCTGTCTACCTGGAGCATTGGAGAAAATACAGTTTCACCCTGCTGTCCCAATAAGCCATATGCTATCACTAGAATAGTGCTGAGTGTAAGTTTCTCAGCACAATAGTAATGCAGAATCAGGCAGGGAGAGAAGGGACCAAAAAATCTACAGTAGTTTTTCCATAGCAGATATTGAGATCCATGATAGTATTTGGAAATGATGCTAAAGGAAAACAAGTTTCTAGGGTATGGTAAGCAAGAAAGTAGAGCAGAATACTGAGAGGTGCTAACTTACGTGGAACACTGGAATGACTTGTGAGAAGGAACAAACAGACAAACATTGCAGGAACTTCTCTTCTAGAGAGCATGTTGCAGTTTGCTGCAAATTTCAGTCCTTAGATTGGCAGCAGGCAGGTCTGGAAACCTAAAATTGCCTGCGGGGACACACTGAAATTCTGGTGAGCTTTTATAAATCCTTTTACTTTCTCTTCCTTCATCATGTTAACTTTTCTGTTTTAAAAGATGAGTTTTCCAGCTTTTTAGTAGAAAAGTCTTTTGTTCCTCTTTGGGAACTATATGGAGGGAAGATCTAGACATGTCTACTTTGGTCTTCTAACTGACAGAGTCCTGCTACAGCTTCTATACAATAAATAACAACTCTGAATGACAGGAGATTCATAAATCATGACCTTGTGACTAATCTCATGCATCAAACACTAAAAAAATGTTATCTTTTTCCTTTAATAGACAGAAGATATGAATATATTAAAAAACCAAGAAACTGAAGAAATAATAAATATTGAAGAAGTGATGGAATGCAAGTGAAATGAGCAACTTGATTTTTTTCAAGCATATATATCTTGTTGGCAAAAATTTAAAAATTAACAGGTTTTTCATAATCTGACACTCCTGGAAGCATGGAGAAGAGTATTGACTGCAGAGACAATTCTCCAAGAATTTAAAAGCCTCTTTGTATTTGGTTGCATTTTCTATATACAGTTGAAGTTTGGACTTTTTCTGTTTTTTATTATGATGAATACTGCAGTATTTCAGAAAAAAATATTTCAGTATTGCTTTGGAAGTCGTTATATTGTTTTTCAATGTGATGCAAAAGAATAAGTAAGAAGAACCAAACTTTAGGGGTTTATTTAGGATCTGCGGTGGTTTAGTGTCTCAAAAAAGGTACAGCCATACTGAGATTGTGACCAGGAACAAAATTTGACATCTATATGGAAGCCTACTGTATGAAAACCAGCCAAGATCAAGCCTCTTAAGAAAGATCATTTGCTCATACAAAATGAGTCCTATTGAAGATCATCCCTTCATTTCTGTGTTAGATGAAAAAATTACTTAATATATGATTGCTAACAGGAAGCAGATGTATATGTGTATATGTATTGAGTGGGAAATGTTGGAAATTGGACATTTGAACTCTGCAGGAGAAGCCTGTCACTTGTTAACTGCAAATGGTACAGGCTGGTTGTGTGTTTTTATAACACCTGAATGAAACAGAAGCATCATAGCCTGAATCCTCCAATTAATAAGGAGATATGATAGAAAACCATCAATTTGGAGGCTAGTCACATATTTTGACCTTCCATTTACATGAAACTAAATATGAGCCAGCAGTGCCCTGGCAGCCAGGACGGCCAACCCTGTCGTGGGGGGCATCAGGCACAGCATCACCAGCTGGGCAAGGGAGGGGATTGTCCTGCTCTGCTCTGCACTGGGGCAGCCTCACCTGGAGTCCTTTGTGCAGTTCTGGGTGCCGCAACATAATAAAGATATAAAGCCATTAGAGAGTGCCCAAGGAAGGGCTACGAAGATGGTGAAGGGCCTTGAGGGGAAGGCATATGAGAAGCAGCTGAGGTCATTTGGTCTGTTCAGCCTGGAGGAGACTGAGAGGACACATCATTGCAGTAAACAATTTCCTCGTGAGGGGAAATAGAGGGGCAGGAACTGATCTCCTCTCTTTGGTGACCAGTGACAGGACCCAAGGGAATGGCCTGAAGCTGTGCCAGGGGAGGCTTATATTGGGTATCAGAAAAAGTTCTTCCCCCAGAGGGTGGCTGGGCACTGGAGCAGGCTCCCCAGGGAAGTGGTCACAGCACCAAGCCTGCCAGAGCTCAAGAAGCATACGGATAACACTCTCAAGCACATGATGTGACTCTTGAGGTGGTCCTGAGCAGGGCCAAGAGTTGGACTCAATGAACCTTGTGGGTCATTTCCAACTCAGGGTATTCTATGATCCTGTAATTCCATCAAGTCTCAAGATGATTAAAGTAATCTCAAGCAGCTGAAATCCTATCATGGAAAATAAAGTCCTCTCAGTGATAAAATTCCACTAGACCAGGTTACCGTCAAGAGATCATCTTTGAAATAAAATTTTTCTATGGTTCTGTGTTTCTAGAAGAGCTTTCAATAAAAATTTATTTTGAATGTCTTTTTAAAACAGAGCCAGAGCAGGATCCTTCTACTTAAGTTATAATTGCCAAAAAATAAAAGCACCTACATTAAATGTGAATAACTAAAGTGAATAACACTTACTTTAATCTAAGGACAATTAAACAGATATAGTCTACTGGATTATCTCCATCCTGCTTCACTCAGAGTTGATCATGGCCCTTGGTGCACCCCTTACATCCCCACTGCTTTCACTGTAAAACTGCTGAGACAACAAAGTCATTAAGAAAACTTGTTCACTGTCAGCACACTGAGAAAACCATAAATCATATCCATGAAACAGTGGAGGTGGTAGTAGGTGTGGGACTAAGGTATCACTTTCCCATCCCTGGGCAAAGACGGCAAAATCAGTGGGAAAGAATGGTCAGGCTTTACAACCTTTTAACTAAGTGGCTTGGATGCTCACACAGGAAGAATCCTTTATTCTGATCTCCTATGGCTGTTCCTCTGTTCTGTGTAAAAACCAGAAAGTTCTCGCTGCAAGTAAAAAACGGAGGGCCTTGACTATTTGTATTTTTGTGACATATGCAAAAGCTGTAGCACACCAGTACAGCAAAACACCCAGACGGTTGTTATGAACACTCCTGTTTTTGTTGGAGCAATAAATTTTTCCTCAACTTTTTGTGATTTTTAAGAAAGTTTGGGTTTGATACTGTTTCTGCAATGACTTTACTCCTAGTAGAGCCAAAAGTCTGTAAACAGCTCTAGCGTCTCTGCCTAGGTTTCTCTTCCCTCCTTTATTATTCTTTCTCTCTCTCTTTCTCTTTCTCTTTCTCTCTTTCTCTTTCTCTTTCTCTTTCTCTTCATTTTGCTTCCCACTCCTGGGTCACAGCAAGGCCACTCAACAGTAGTTTTCTGGCCTCTGAAAGATGACAGACTTTGCTACCTTCAGCAGCACCATATTTGCTTGGGAATTTTTAAAATGTTTTTAATTTGCATTTTTGGAAGCCTTAGGTAAGGAGTTGCCCTAAATATAGACAAGAAAAGAAGTCCCCTAGGTAGAACAGTTCCCTTTTCTGCAAAAACACCACTGTCCTTGTGGGCTGTTTGGATTGTTCTGCTGCAGTATATTCCAGTTTAAAAACAAAGTACCCGAATCCCAAAACCTCAAGCTCCAGTCTTCCTCATTGTGTTTCGGAGATACATAATCTGAGAGAGCATACAAAAACACACTGCTCCCCCACTGCCTTCTCTACACGCTCGAGATCTTCAGAGCGGAAGCATGGACAGGTAGGTGAACAAAAATTCTGGCTTCCTTCATTTTCCACAGTCCCATTTGACTCTCCATGACATTTCTTGCAGCTCTGATTTTATTACTTGAGTACTTGTCACTACCTTTCTCCACAAAATGCAGTATGTTACGACCACAAAATTGAGTGCTCATCTTCCAAAGATAAGGACACAGTAAACTGTGGGGTTTTTCATTCTTTGTAATCAGAAGTCCTTTCCTCTGTCTATACAGCACAGTCAGTGTTCAAAAAAATACCTACATGGTTATGTGTGGAATTTATTTAATCTGGAAGTACAGTGAAACTTCTGACAATGGAATGCTTTTATCTCTGAATGACTATCATGGGCTCAGACACGATGTCCAAGCTTTCAGTTGCTTTGTCTGTTGACATCTGTAATATGATAGGGGTAGTCATAGTGATTCTTACCAAAATGAGCTGCTTATTTGACTAAACCTGCTTTTTGGTAGAATATCCATTTATACGTATAGTCGTCATTCCCACTCTTTTTTTCATAACTATACTTCAGAAAAATTTTGTCACGTTTTTATTCTCTATAGCATATGAAAAAAAGAGTCAATGTCGATGAATTGGTCCTTATAAAGCCAACATTGCCTTAGATCGCCTTTGAAACCACAAAAGACCAGGCCATGCTCTGTTGATTCTCTCATGATTCTTGAGAAAATGGATGACTGGAGTTTTTTAAGTTCGGGATGCTCAAAGGGAGTTGTTCATCTCATCCGTTAACATCAAGTTGTTAACAGATGTGATCAAATGCGTGAACACGAACATAGAGTGACACTTAATGCATTGGTTCTTTTTTCATGCCTTGCTCTGTGCTTTTAGTCCTGCATGTGAGCAGAAGTGTGGGAGGTTTTCCTTTTTTTTTTTTTTTTTTGGTAGAAAATATTTTTGCAGTCAAAAAGTTTCCAGTAGGATGAGTAGACTTGCTTCTCTACACCTGTTCACTTTATACTACATGAGTTGAGGAGAAGAAAGCAGGTCAGATGTCCTCTTTGTGATGTTTGCTGGCCTCAGTGACAACTCAGTATAACTAATATTTATAATCAATGTAAGAGAATGAAACCAGAAAATGACTGTCCACTTCTAGCTCATCAGTCACCAATCTCACACTCCAGCCAGAATCCAGGACGCAGAAATACTCATGAGCCCATGCATTTCTGGGTCTCTAGAAAGTAAGTCCTCTTTGTCTCCAAGGAAAGTCAGCACTGCGCTACCTTCGGCTTCCTCCCTTGGAAATAACTGCATCCTAGTAACATACGAATAGCTGATATACGAGAACTACTGCTCATATGGTTAAATGTTTCCATGTCAATAAAGAAGCTGTAGGATAGGAATGACCTTGGGATTTTGACGAAGACAGTTCCTGGGACATCCAAGAAAACTGTTGGGCAGCAGGTGAATTTTTCCAAATATAGTAGCCAAGAAATGGGAGTGGTAGAGAAGTACATGGACTGTTCTCTTTCCTACAGGTTTTTAACTCCAAGCAGAAGGGATCTGCCTGTTTTTAAGAGGAAAATGTTGACATATCCTGGGGTTTGAAAAATGTCATATTTTCTAGTGATTCAATTTCAGTGTGAAGAAATGAAATTACACGGGTTTTAAATCTCCATATTAAGCAAATTACTTTGTCTTCTGTGAAACAAAGCCTTTCAGGGTATAAGGGAGTTTTTGATGTTTTATACTGTTTATAATAACCCCATTCTTTAGAAAATGCACGGCTGTGACCTGAGAAGGTATCAAATGCTGAACAGCAGGGCCTGGAGTGGGTATTTGTAGTTAGATGCTTACTACCTACAATTGTTTTCTGTTTTAGTGGTGGTTTGTAGTTTGGCTATTTTCACACTGGGAGGAATGGACTGAGGACAAACCCACACCACATTTTTGATAGTGATATATCTTATCTGAAGACATCATACCCAAGATATGAAATCCCCTTTTTCCATCTGCTTTAAGAACATTTACAGTTTGCATTGTCATCTCCCTGAGAACCCCCACAGGCCTGGTTATCCCTGCCCAGCCCTCAGAGCTTCCCTCACCCTGCCCAGAGCCCAAAACCCCACATCAGTCCCCTGGATCCATCAGCCCCTGCCCAGTGATAGCACAGCAGGGCCAGTCTCCGGGTTCCCACAGCCCTGCCCTTCCCAGACATGGGCCCCACCAAGCTGGGCTCACCCTCAGGCCCATGACCCCTCCTGCTCCCCAAGAAGGTTCCTGGTGGTCAGGGCTGGGGTTGCCCTGGGTCCCCAGCTGACCTGATCTGGGCCAGAGGTGGGGTGGGCTGGGTATGGTGGCCTTGCCCTGACACCTTCCATGGAGAAACCCCATCCTCCATCCCCCAGAGATGGCTTGTAGAGAAAGATGCTTTGTACTTCTCAATATTGTTTAGAACTAGAGAGAAATACCTGTAAAACTAAATACTTTTATGCACTTGCTGGATTCCCAAGCACCAGCATACTCTGGTGCAACAAAAAGGGAAATTTAACCAGCTAGTTTCTTGTTCATGTTATAAGAAAACCCCGGTTGGGCAATTACAAAAATTTGCTATGAATCAGGGGGGAAGTGATGAACATTTATTTTGCAACACTTCCGATGCTAAGACAGTTCCCCTAAACACAAGCAGCAAGGGAGACAGCCCTATTTATAGCTATACAGCCTTTTAAAATATAGTCTTTGCATCTTCTCTGAACCTGAAGACTGTAATAGATAAACGAGGGAAAGACATTTTGAAATAGAAGGTAGGTCCATCTTTTTCTATCCAACTGTTTTGTTTGCTGAGGTATTTACTGAGTCTCCAGGAAGTCCAGGACTGGAGGCATGATGTCCCAGACAAAACCTAAAAAGCTCTCCGAGGAATATATGGAACTAAGTTGAATGAAGGTTTTCTTGAAAATAAAGTACCTGCTGCTTGCCAAGAAAGATCCTAGACACAATTTTGATTTTTTACTGGGTTTGATACTGAATTTTTAAGTGAGAGACTGTTCCTCAGTCATAGAATCATATTCACAGAATGATTTGTGTTGTAGAGGACCTTGAAGATCATTTAGTTCCAACCCCTCCAGGGACGTGTCCCAGCAGACCTGGTTGCTCAATGTCCCAACCAACGGGGCCTCGAACACTTCCAAGGATGCGCATCCAAGCTTCTCTGGGCAAGCTGTTCCGTTGCCTCACTGCCCTTCTCTTCCTTGTATCTTACCTACATCCTTGAAAGCACATGAGCAGCCTCAGCAAACTTACCATATTCAACATTGGGTAACTTGATTTGATGGATATTGCTGTGACCTATTTTGATATTTTCTGCTTGCATCTGCTTACCCACCTGCCTGACATCTATTCATCCTAAACTTTGTATATAGGAGATAGAAAAACAATCTTTAGACCTTAAAATATCAGTCACCCTGTATGTCAATGTATGTCTATAAAGTTTATGCAGTACTCCTGAGATCACCAGCTTTTTTTTCACATGAATTGTTTTGTTGCAGCTATCAGCAAATCTTTGGAGGATTTATCCATAAAAAATTATTCATTGAGTCTGTCAGAGCAAATATCTTTCCTTGTTAGTAAACAAAATAAAATAAGTCATTCCTAAACCAAGCAATAACCAGCTGGAGTCTAACATTCATAAGTATGTGCCATGACCCTCCAGCTTGAAGGAGTCACATGATTTTTCCTCATCATGGATATTCCTGTGCTTGCAGGCATGAATGGATCGGCCATTGAAAACTTCTCCTGTGTGATTTATAACATTTTCCTCATGAACTGCACTTGGCAGGCAGGAAGGGATGCTCCAGCGGATACACAGTATTTTCTCTACTGGCAGAATTCAAGGTAAGTAAATCTGCTTGAACCAGGGAAGTCTGAATTCTCATTCACCACATCACAGTGCCCGTGTTTAACTAAAATACTTTGCTATATGCAGAGATGAAGAGGAGATGGAATGTGAGCTTTACATTAAAGATGAAAATTGCAGAAATATTGGATGTATCTTCCAAAATGTGAGCATAGGAATTGAAAAAGCTTACTTCCTGGTGAATGGGTCTAGCAAAGACTCCCTGATCCAGTTCTATGATGAGTACATTGACCTGTATAAAATTGGTAAGTAAATAATTTATTTCAGTTTTATTTTAATTATTGTATTAAAATAGTAGAGCATTTATCCCTAAGAAGGAATCATGTACCCTGTCTTATCTAGAGTTGAGAGTAAGAGACTGTGGCCTCATCAAGAAAACATATTCCTGAAGAAAATACAAAGAGGGGAATTAAACAGGAAAGCTCCACAGCTGCATTCTGTCTCAGATTCTTTAGCAATCTACCTTTATGGGTAGATTTTAGATTTTTTCTCAAGCAAGGTCCACAAGACTTAAAAAACTGTACTTTTCCCTGCTGCCTTTTCAGTGATGGTCAAACACCTTTCAACAGAAGAGAGTGGAGACTTTTTAGTAATTTATCTGAGCACTGATTTCTGCTTTTCATTGCCAGTGGGGATGACATACAGGAAGCCATACCCTGGAGTAAATGAATTAAGACACGTACAACATACCTTGTGCATGTTGTGCTGTACTCAAAAGCGTCTTGTGCAGTTACTTTTACTGTGGCAAAGTCTCATTGGAAATGTCACACTGGTTTTGGTATTGTGTTAAAAAAATGAACAAAAAAGGCTTCATTCTGTAAGAAGAAATTGACCTGTAATGTCACTCATGGCAGATAAAACAAGATTGTTCTTTGACCAAGTAGCCCATCACAAAGAGGCCAGGCCTGTACCTAAAGACTGATGTAAAGCAGTAGTGTAGCTGATATTAAACTTTCCTCTATCAGCCTTTTGTCACCCTTTCTGCCATGAGTGACTGTCTTTTGCTGTTCCAATAATCATGTCATAGGCAATGATCAAAACAAAAAGGTCCTCATACTTTTGCTTACATCTGTGAAGTGAGGGGAGATACATGAAGAAGTTGGCTAGACTACTGAAAATGGTGGGTCTGTCCTAAACTTGGATGGCTATTTCTTTCTCAAGGAGGGAATAAACTGCATAGTTCACAACAGACTGAAAGCAAGACCTTTGTGTCCCACAAGCATTGTGAGGAGGCTTAGAGAAAAAAAGGTCTGAATTTCTTACTTTAGGGATAGCAGCAGCTATCTGCAGTAATAAACATCCTCTTAAAAACAAGACAGTACTCTACCTTATTCATCTAGAAAAGTAAATGGAGGGGGGTTGTGTCTTTGTATCCTCCTGTATCATGTTCCCTGTCTTAGTCTTTTTTTTTTTTTCTAATCCTGTGTGCATGGTTTAGAAAACTTTGGTCTTTCAACTATTTCGAATTGGTCCAAAGAAAAATCGAGACAAACTATTATCTTTCTTCAGAGTGTTACTTGCAATTTCACTCTCTTTCATCAAATAAAAAAGAGATCAATTGATTTTAATTATTTCAATTCTTGATTATATAATTTCAGAAAAACTCATGCCTCCATCAAATATCACAGTCAACTGTGATGAAATTAAAAATGATTGCATAATTCAATGGCAACGACCCCAAATAAGTCATTCTAACAAAGACAAGTGCTTTAAATATGAAATCAACATAAAGTACAAGGTAAGAATGTCTTCACTTACACTTAATATTAATTCATATGTTTGCAATTACCAGTACACATGGGTGAAAAGAAAATCAGTCTCCCTTCTGTGATGTAGCCTTCTCCAAACATAGCACCTTATTCCTTTGTGACTGCATTTTTCGGGTCCATACCAAATCCTCTTATGCCATACTGCCCCATTTTTATTTTTTTAAATCCCTGCTCCCTTGAGTAAGATACTGCTGGAGATACACTGGATGGCTGGGACAGTCCCAGAGGAGAAGCATGGTTAATCAAGATTCAAATATATCACAGCTTTGTCTGTGACAGCACTCAGAAAAGGCACTTCTTTCAGTAAAACCTGTTGGAGTTGCCCTAGACTGGACTATTTCCAGTGGAGACTGGATCTCCATGGAAGGGCAGAGCTGGGCTTTAAATAGTGAAAAGAGAACTGTGCATTCACTTAACAAGTTTGAGTTAATGGAAGTGAATTAAATTTCTCCATATATGAAATGCAAATAGCTTATCCAGATATAAACATCATACCTGTTGGTCCAAGAGTTGAAGATTTGTAATGGTAAATAAATGGAAAATAAATGTGAGAGAAAGCAGAAAGGCAGTGTCATTAAGGACAGGTTAGTGCAGGAATGACCTTGACTTTACAAGTCTTTTGGCAGCAATAGGGAAGGAATGAGACTGCCATGTTCCACTGCAAGAGTAGATGTAAACCACTGCGGCAGAATTGCATCAAAAGGCCACAGGGTGGCAGATAAAGACTACAAAGGAAAAATCTTACTGAACTACAACCAGATTTGGCCACCCACTTAGTGGCTGATTGAAGGCATTCCCTAGGTTTCTGAAATTTGGAATTTCTTAGTCTGGATTGGGCTCGCTATTTCACAGATGAGTTTTTTTGCAAGCCAAACTAACTGCCATGAAACAGCATTACTTCTCTGACTCATCCGGCTGTTTTAACTAAGAAACCTGACTGAAAACTTTGCCTGACACTGGAATAAAAGTCTATTGCAATAAAACAATACATAATTTTTAATAACTTTTAATATCTGTAATATTCATTTTATAAAGAATACTCAATTCACACCTTGTCTGAATTTTCTAGCTTTTTGTCAAAATCATTAGTAGTTTTCACCTAGCTAAATATGTCAAGGTCCAGCAATTATTCCAGCAATTGAGCAGTGTAGGCTCCCTTGAGATTTATAAGATGCAACTATAATCATATCTTTGGAGGATTTACTCATAAAAAATTCTTCTGCCAAATATATTGCTCTATCACTGCCAGGTCTAAACTTGTGGGTTTTTACCGATACACTATGACCAACAAATGACGTATTACAGTCAGCCTTTAAACTTTACTTTTCACAATTGAAGTTTCTTGCATTGGGAGCAAATGAAAAAAAAAAATTTAAAAAAGGATAACACCATGAATAACTTAATTTCAATCACGTTTTTTCATGCTTGAAAAAAGTGTTTCTTCTTCAACAATATTTTTGTTAAAGCTTTATAGATCAGGATATCTGAAAAAACCAAAGGCAAGACTTAGCAGTGAAAACTGAGCCAAAAAGGCACCAAATACCTCTACCTCCCCTATGTCCTTTGTCATTAGATTCTCCCAATTCAGCAAGCTTTCTTCTTAACCTCCCTTATTGTCAATGAACCATCAAAAACTTTCTTGTATTCACCTCCCTCACTAGTCTCGATTCCAGCTAAGCTTTATCTTTCCTGACTCCATTCCTGTATATGCAGATGATGTCTTTGTATTCCTCTCAAAATCTTCTTCTACCTTTTGTACAATTCTTTTTTGTCTCTGAGTTCAGACTCAATCTTCATGTCCTGCCTTGCTCACCTATCACATTTGCTTGATTTTCTGCACACTAGGAGGGAGCATTCAGATGTGTCCAGAGAAGGGCAATGAAGCTGGTGAAGAGTCTGGAGCACAGGTCTTATGAGGAGCTGAGGGAGCTGGGGTTGTTTATCTTGGAGAAAAGGAGGCTCAGTGGAGTCTACATCCACCTGAAAAGACATTGTAGCAGGTGGGAGTCAGTCTCTTCTTCCAAGAAGCAAACCACAGGACAATAGGAGATGGCCTCAAAGTTGCACTAGGGATGGTTTAGATTGAATATTAGGGTGGTTAGGCATTTGAGCAAACTCTTCGGGAAAGTAAAGGAATCACCATCCATTGAAGCACTCAAAAAACCACGTGGCTATGTGTTCGGTCCAGGTGTCAGGATCAGACGGGCCTCCACCAGTTGCGGTGCCTGCCCAGACTTGAGCAGTGTCAGATACACCAGCACAATGCACACAGCAATGGTCAGAATACTTTTATCACCTCAGAATCCCAGGAAGGGTTCCCCAGTAGTTTCCTGAGTGAGGTAAAGGGGCAAGCAAAGAGATACCTGGCACTGTGGAGGCAGCAGCCTTTGGCAGAGGACAATGGGCTTGAGTTTATGAGATAGCTCATGAGCACCAAGTGTGATGCCTACATGAACAACCTTGTGAGTAATCACACAAAAAGCACATGACTGATTAGGGTAGAGCACATAAAATGCAACAAGTTCTGGGAAAATCCAGTCAAAGGCACCAAAAGTAACAATATTTATTGCAATGTAGAATAGTGATCTTAACAAAGCATAAAGGGTTTTATTATAAGCAATATGTGGGTTATCACTGTACTTCCATCACCTATCTCCTTGTCATTCTTACACATTTAACCCTACAGTGTGGCACTTGCAGACATGGTTTAGTTGTGAACATGGAGGTGCTGGGTTAATGGTTGTAGTCAATGACCTTAGACATCTTTTTCAAGCTAAACAATTCTATGATTCTATGATTCCTGTGCTCTGAGGAGGTTGTCCTTGTAGATCAACCAGTAACTTGGCCCTTGAGGGCACTTTCCCTTGAGTACCAAGGCCTGTGACTATGAGGTTTCCTGTAGAGGGTCTGATCTGCTTTCTTTCCTTGATCATGAGATCTGGAACAAGAACCTACTACATTTACACCTCTGGTGGTCTGTCCTCTAATGCCTGGACACAAGTTCTCTTACTGGGGCATTATTTATCCCCAGACAGAGCCCTATGCATACAAGGCACTCCTTTACACACAGTAGAAGGACCAGGTTACCAAGCCTGTTTGCAAGGACACAATCACCCTCCTTGGTGAGATGCATCCCACGCCTGCCCAGTAGCCTCCATTTCTCAAAAAGAATCCCAAGGTCATAGGAGACAAAGCCCTGCCTGTGACAGCAGTTACTCAGCCAGGTGTTGACCTGCTGAATGACTGCAATTCTGCTCAAGCCTTTTCCTCTCACTGGAAGGCCTGAAGAGACACCATCTAGACTTCCTGCCCTTCACCATCCCTCCAGTACTCTGTAACCACCCTTGAAAACTTCCAGGTTACCCCTGGGCCTATAAAGAAGAACAACAAGGGGTTCATTGGCCAGAGATTTCTCCTATATTGATCCCTGTGCATAATTTAGCTTGATTGCAGGTACTAGAAGGTGTCCTGGACTGCAGCTTGCTTTATAAAGTCTTAGAATGGTTTGGGTTGGAAGTGACCTCAAAGACCATCTAGTTCCAATCTCCCTGACATGTCAGGGACACCTTTCACTGGACCAAATTACTCAGAGCCCCATCCAGCCTGGCCTTGAACACTTCCATGGATGGGGCATCCACAGTTTCTCTGGACAGTCTGATCCAGCACCTCATCACCAGCACATTAAAGAATTTCTTTGTAATATCTAATCTAAATCTACCCTCCTTCAGCTTAAGGCCATCCCTCGTGCTATTAATACATAACCCTGTGAAAAGTCCATCTCCAGTTTTCCTGCACGACCCTTTAGGTACTTGAAGCTGCTGTAAACTCTCCCCAGAGCCTTTTCTTCTCCAGGTTGAACAGCCTCATGTTCAGATGCCACATGAGCATGCATGCAATTGTTTGAAAAAATAAATCTGGATTAATTGAATTTTGTTTTAAAATTGAGTATTGCAAAATAATTACAAAAATATATAACTAGTAGCCTAATGGAGATGGTATAGTCTGCAGTCGTTAGTTGTGGGTGGTCAGTATATTATGTGGTAGTTATCCAGAAAAGATGCACAAATTTTATTCTATCTATCAAAAATGTAGTGGAGGGCAGCCTAAAATACCCGTGAATCTATGCCAGTCCCAAATATTTTCATCTAAAAGAAAACAATATTTACATAATATTTGCAATTGCATACAGTGACATTTATTGTAAAATTAAAACATTAGATGTAAACTAAAAGGTTTATTTCACATGCTTTTATCATCTTTTTTTTTTTCCTTGGTGTGTGTAAGAATAAACTTATCGCTTCCATTCAGGTCTGGCTCACTTGTGATTCAGTTTAATCACCAATCTGAAATAAAATTTATATCTCAACTGCAATGACCAGGAAAACAAATACCTTTCCATAGCAGAATTAATTACTATGTAAACTTCGCATCGTAGATGAATTAGATATTAGATACTAAATGTTAGAGAAATAATTCATTCTTCTGAATAAAACAAAGTACATAAGAAAGAGAATGCAGAAAAATTGGACAGTATATAAAAATTTATTATTATTGAAACACAAAACAAGCAATGATGAAAATTAAGTAAGTTGCTTTTCTTTTTCTCTCAATTTACAGGATAATCCTAAAGGAAAACTCATATATACTTCTATACAAGTGAGTCTGTTTGTTCTATTCGTCAGCAATATTTGTTCATTTCATTGCCAACTGTGAAAAGTAAATAGTATGCAAATACCTATAAATCAGTATGTGCTCAGTGTCCTATGCTTTATGGGATCCTTATTTATAGATTACATGAATGTGTCAAACTGCTAAATCATCATGGCATATGTAATTTATTATACATTCAAGGGCAGAACTTTATTGCTTTTCTGTAACTATTTTGAAAAATCTTCCATTTTTCATTATATTGTCCACTCTTCCTCTCAAATATTTGGAACAGAATTTGAAGTTACACATCACTGACAGCAGAGAAAAGATAAGGCATCTCCTAGGAATTTAATTTTGTTTATGGAAAACATAGACCACAAAAGTCCTTTTAGGATGGAGGCTGTCATCCAGGTATGCTGCTCCTCCTTTTAATCAGTTCAGCTTGCACATCCCACCTCTATGCAAAAGTCTCCAAGAGCAAGAGTATTGCAGTAAATTCTGGTAACACTAATTATTGCAATTTTCTCCTTATTTTACAGGTTTGGCTGGAAAGTTATGCTTTGTCTAAAAATTCATAATGCAAAGACTGAGGCAGGTGCACAGACACCTTCCTCAAATCACTCAGTGCTAGCAGCACTGAAATGAGATGGTTCGAGGTGTTTTTCTATCTCTCTATGTGCTATGGGAAATTATCAATAAATCAAACCATATCATAAGAAATCACAGGCTATACTTTTACAGTGTAAAAGATGAAATACTTCTATAGGTAAAAAGTTTAGTAAGTGTCAGGTTATTTTTGAGATACACATTTGCATACATATTACATAAATAATAAAAATGAATGGGTTTTTTTGCTCTGGAACAGCAGTCTATTTTAACAAGCAATGCTTTCATAGCCTCTTAAATGTTTCACTGGTAAATGGCACATGCGTATTTTCGACGCCTAGGCGTGGAACAAAGAGAAGCAATTAGGTTTTTTGTTTTCTATAGGAAGGGGGAAATAGTCACACATTTCCAAGATCCAATACAAGAAAGAAGTATCTCTTGAAAATGAGAGCAGCTGGCAGTGCCTGCCTTGTGAACCCAGCCTGGGGGGAATGGAGTGCTCCTGTTGAGTTTGGTAAGAACAAATCTATGCCTGGGGCTACTCTTCCCCCAGCAATGTCCTGTCTGCCTCACACATTGCTGTGCACATACGGACACACAGATGCACAAAGGATTGGCAAATGCTTTGCTTCACACCAGTCTACAGAGAAGAGTAGGAAGAGACTTAACAGATTTCTTAACATTCTAACACTGGAAATAACATTTAAAAAGTTACACATTTGCAGCTGTAGTGAGCTCCTGCTTACAGCGGGGGTGGACAAATAGGATCAATGTTAATTCTTCCCATCAGACATTTCTGCTAAAGTGATAAATCACAGAGTTCATTTTTATACCAAGTGAAACCTTTCAGACTGACAGTCACTGCAGTCAGTCAGCACAGTGGATGTTTGACATAGCATGAAGTTCAACAAGACCAAGTTTGAGGCGCTGCACCTGAGTTCAGGGCAAGCACTGGTATCAATACAGGCTGAGGGATGACAGAATTGACAGAAGCTTTGCTGAGAAGGACTTGGGGGTGCTGGCGGATGAGAGGCTGGACATGACTCAGCATGGTGTGCTTGCAGCCCAGAAAGCCAAACATATCCTGGGCTGCATCAAAAGCAGGGGGGCCAGCAGGGCCAGGGAGGGGATTCTGCCCCTCTGCTCTGCTCTGGTGAGACCCCACCTTCAGTGCTGCATCCAGCTCTGGGGTTCTCAGCATGGGAAGAACATTGCTGAAGTGAGTCCACATGAGGGTCACAAGAAGGATCAGATAGCTAGAACACCTCTCACAGTCTCAGAGAGTTTGGGTTGTTCAACCTGGAAGAGAGAAGGCTCCAGAGACACCCTCTTGCAGTCCTCCAGTACTTAAAGGGGCTACAAGAGAGTTGGAGACAGACTTTGTGGAAGGACATGTAGAGATAGTTCAAGGGGGAATGGCTTTAAAACGTCAGAGTGTAGATTTAGATTAGATTTCAGGAAGAAATCTTTCACCATGAGGGTCATAAGGCACTGGCACAGGTTGCCCAGAGAGATTGTGGATGCCCCATCCCTGAAAGTGTTCAAAGTCAGGATAGGGTTCCAAGCAACCTGGTCTAGTGGAAGGCGTCCCTGCCTATGGCAGAGTGGCTGGAATTAGATGATCTTTAAAGGTCACTTCCAACCAAAACTATTCTATGTACTGGAATTCTATGATCTATTCCTCATATAACAACAACAACTACAACAATTATTATTAATAATAATAATATAATAAATAATAATAATAATAAATGTTTCTCTTTCAGGAAATGAAGAAATTGTATCTTCTTCAGTATGGATTTTACTTGTGGTAGCAGTTACAACACCCTTAATGGCAGTCATCACAATTTTGTTCTGTAAAAGGTAAACTTAATTTATGCATTTATTTTATTTTCTGTGGGTGTGTGTAACATCTGAAGTTCTTAAACAAATAAGGTGGAGGTGTCTCTGTAGGATACACAAAATAAACCACATACGTGAAACAAAACCAGAAAGGATATTCTACAATACGACACACTTCACATAGAAATATACAGTAATTCAGAAAAGATACTGCTCTCTCAACTTGTTAAAATTTTTCCCCCACTTTTCACTGTTTGTAATGACATAGGACAAATTCCATTTTCTTTCAGTGAAGGAATTTTTCTACTAGTAAATCTTTAATCAAAAACGAATCTATAACCATCTGAATTATTAATGTTTTCCTGATATATGTTCATTCTGTGTTGAGATTATGTGTATTTTTCAGTTCACTTCTAAGACTGAAGAGGAATATAAGAGCTGGTTCAAAGGTGCAATGGTTTTGTCACATTACGGTTATTCAATTTCAACTTTGCATTCAATACATTTTGATTTGCAGGACTGGCTGTTGGAAGGCAGCATTTCCACAGATCCCAGGACCAAAACCTGCTTTTTTTACACTGGCTGATACAAATCCAGAGGTATGTTCTCTTTCTGTTTTTATATTAAATGTGTGAAATACATACAAAACTCTACCAGATGAATTTTTAAATGATAAGGAACTTATTACAAAGGATCACTCTTCTTTTTGCCGTGTTCAGAATAATTCCAAAATAAAATCAGCAGGCAAGTTTGTTAAGAGAAGTCAAATGTAGTGGTCTTCCAGAATCACGGGGTCTCTCCCATTCCAGAGAGGAATGCTCAGGCTGATGCTCTCATTGGCAGATGGAGGCAGTAGGAAGGGCTGTTCAGCTTCCCAACGTGAGGCACAGACATGAACAATGACACAACAGAGCGCAGTGAGGCAGTCAGACACAAAACCAGCACAGCCGCCTCTACCAGCACCTTGTCAACACCATCAGCAATCTCATAATTAGAGTCCCAGACATCACAGCCCTCCCGCTATTCTCCAGCTGAGCAGAGCTGAATTTGCCAGTGAGATGAGCACACCTCCTCGTTCTCTTCATTTACAACCACCATAAAGTTCCTCACATCTGATCCCAGAGTCTGAGCCCTGTGATCGCCCACCAGGTCCCCCCCTCCAAGCTGTCACCTTGAATCCCTCCAGGTGCACACCTCTCCTACTTACCCACTAGCAAGTTACACATGCAGGATAGAAAACAAGGTGAGACAGAAAACAGTTCAAAATAGGGTTTTGTAAGGAAACAGGACAGACTGTGGTGGTCACACACAGCAAAAACAGATGAGATACTCTCAGAATTGTGCATAAGCAGAGGCTAACCTAACATTACGTATAAAACTGATGGAAGTTTTTATTTTCCTTTCAGCTGATGGAGAGCAAAATTCAGTCAAAAACATCTGAAAATGAAGAGATAGTAATAGTTGCTGACATCGTGAGATAACCAAGAAAAATGGAGGAGTCTGAAAGTGCATTTCTTAGACAGCTGTATATTCCTGTAGAAAGTCTGGAATATTATATAAGCTTTCTTCACTTTCTTCTTTTTCTTTTATAAAACAGTTATGCAGCCAAGAGAGAATGATACCTCACACACAATCCTTTTAAATGCCACTGTATTTGCTTATAGTTATGGCTAATTTTAACTGTTTGGGTAAGTTGTCCTTATTGGATATCTTCCATTCCGTAAATATTATTGAAATATTTCATTCTAGGAGTTTTAGTTACATTTAATCTCAAGGAAAAATAATTGTTTTTCTGTCTCATATTAAAAAGATTAATAATTAATTTATTGAGATGAATACAATTAAAAAATTCTGATGCCTGAATTCCATTTATCTACTGTCAAAAATGGGTCAATTCATACTAGAAGTTTCTTTGGAGCTCTTCAAGTGTCAAATATGGACAACTAGAAAAATGAGATTGGCTCAGATTTTTACGCTCGACATTTGAACATCTATATTTCATTATTAGACTAGTTTTATAAAGATACTAGACATTTGATTATTAGACTAGACATTCCCAGGACTATTTTCTTGCACAGAGGCCAATTTACATGTAAGAGCCCAGACATGCTTTCTTGAACCCCTAAATAAGGAGAACACATGCAAACTACCTTTAGAAATTAGCCCTGGCCTGAGCTAACCTCTGGACCACGTCCAGGAGTTGTTCAGGACATTGCTTGTAAATCCTGGCCAAACTAATGCTGGGAACAGTTGTTCCTGGACATGTTCCAGTGCTGGGGAGCCTTCCAGCGCTGTACTTTCTCCAGCTTATACTGTAGCTGAACACAAACAGCTCTTGGCACACTTCTGCCTTTGACACAGTTAATGATTACCTTTTGGTCAAAGACTCACCTGGGAAGCTTTTTGCAGCAGATCAGAACAACAAAGCAAATTTCTTAAAGAGTCTGAATTCGTGCTGGACACACTTGTAAACCATCTTTGTATTTTTCCCAGTATGCAGCAGTGGTCAGAGTGGAAATGTTCACAATAACTTGCTAAAAGAGTGATGGGGTTGTAACAAACTGCACTGGTTTATAACCTTGCACAATAACTTTCCTCTTGGGCAAAATTGACAGAGAGAGGCATAGTTTGGCTCCAGTCCACCAAAACCTAGCCATGAGCTATAAACAACCATTCAGTGACTTACTGTAAGGAAGGGAATAGTAAAGTATAATAAAGACAGTATCAAGACACTCAAGAGATGGTATTGGGGTCTTGTTAAATATAACCTAAACAAGCTCCTCATTTGTTTCCTGCTTTCTCCTGGAAAGGCATAACATACTTAGCTGACTCAGGAAAGGTGTTACAGACAGAACCCTGATGTATTAGTCCAGGTTACAGCTCAAAATCATTGTATCACAGAATGATTAGGGTTAAAAAAGACCTCCAAGATCATTGAATCCAACCCTTGACCTTAACATCACCACCTTTTCAACTAAGCCATGCAACTGAGTGCCACATCCAGTCATTTCCTGAACACTTCCAAGGATGGTGAGCCACTCCTCATACAATTTACAAATGGATCAGTTAAAACTAATTAAGTCACTGTTTGGGCAGCCTGCTGAAGGTACTGGTCAGGTGATACTGTAATACCACCTTCACATCACCTAGAACCTCACCAGACACGCCACCACAACAGCATGCAAATCCCTGCATCAAAATTATTCAGGCACACTGACACATACTTTGCATCACAAATATGTGTGATATGGAAGGATGATGCTTTAGAAAAGTTACTCAAGGTGGCAGTGGTCACTGAGGTGGGTGGTGGTACTCATGTAGAGCATATTTGATGAACAGACCATTTCAGATTACACTGAACTGTGACTACACGTGCACTGGATGTGTTTCTTTTAGGCTACACAGAATAAGTAAATTAAGTCCTTTAGTGAGTAGAAGATTTGAAACTTGCATATCCTGTTCCCAAGGTACTGAAAAAGCTGACAAGGACTGAGCCAATGTTAGTATGTGGTTCTAGAGACAAAATTCTGCAGCTCAGCCCTGCCCCGCATGTGCTCTGACTAAACTGCTACTCATGTCACTTACCTAGTTTTTTTCACCCAAGGATTTTTTAAAATGGAAAATAATACTAACGTGTCCTTCTAGTGGGAATCACTGGGTAAAGGCAGGCAAGACTGAGCGGTGTGGACTGAAAAGTAAAGAAGCTTAAAATTTGAAAAGTCTGTGAAGTAGGTTGCTATTGGTGGATCTGAGCACATACACTAGCAAAAAAAACCCAAACCCACCCTACAATTTTGGTTCAATGATAGCAGTGTAAGAATAGCTCTTCCTTTAACTGACTAACTGCTAAGGATCCTCCCTCACTCCTAAGAAGCCTAGGGAATTCTTCTCCTTCCTGCCATCGTGCCTGTGTTGGGAGAGGAAGGTAGGGCTTAACTGAAATCCCGCTTGCTACAAGCATCCAAGAACAGCAGGAAATTAAAAAAAAAATCTATTACATGCAGATTATGTAACTGCATGTCAGATGTCATGTAAAACAAATGGGGAAGTGGCTAACACTCAGCTCAACCCAGAGCCACATCTGAAGTTGCTGGAAGTTAAAGTAAACAATATGGATTAGGCTCTCATATTTATTCGACTGCAAAGATTTTTGACAATGTGACATTCAGTAAAAGCTTTGGATATTTTCTTTTAATTTATGCAGTCAGACAGTTTTGCACCTAACTTATGATGTTGTAGCCTAAGGTGAACTAAACAAAAACAACCCATAGCTGGGCAGTGAGAGAGTTCAGAAATTTGGGTCTGGTATTTTCCTTGGAAACTCTTTGCCTGCAAATATGCAAGACAGAACTTTCTTTGCTGTTTGTATGTACGTGCTAAGGATTGATCTTTCTCAAAGGAGAACCTGGGCTTGTGCAGGGGCCATAACCAACATATACAGGCAGTCACTTTAAACATGGACTAGTCACACAACGCTGCTGTTACTTCCAGAACATATTATTTATGAAAATCTGTTTATTTATAGAAGTGGTATTTCTATGAGCATATTCACATAGTGTGATTCTACTGAGTATTTATGTCTTTTTGGGTAACGTGTTTGCATATGGTGACTACTAATGCTTCATTCATCTGACATAACAGGAAGGAAGAGTTAGTTGCATGATCACTTCATGTGAAATTTTTAACATCTGCCAATCAGGAAATTTAAGGAAGCTCAAAATCAGTAAGGGAAATGATAAACTGAGCAGCTTTCTAACTTGCAGTGTTTGTTACTTAATACAGTCATGCAGTAAAAAAAGCTAACTGGCAGAGCAAAACACTTATTGATTTCTGCATGTGACCACAGCTACACGTTAAATCGTCTTTGTTGCTGCAAACCAAAATCAAACAAGACAAATGAGGAGAGTTTTTCAAGAGAAGGTATGTCTCTCTATTGTCGTGTGTTGATTTTCTTGTGCCACAGAAGATTTTTTGCAGGATGCAAATGTTTGCCAAAGATTAAGTTAGGTGCAGTCATACTTGCACATGTACAAAAGCTGGATCAGCTTCCTTCGTGTTTAAGGAATTCTAGAGAAAATTTTGAGGATTCTTTAGCCTAATTGATTAAAGGTAGAAATGTGTATACACAAAATTTCTAAAGATTTCTGCAAGATCCAAGGAAGACTATGAAATGTCTATGATATCTGTTGCAATATTTGACACTTTTTATCTGACATCCATTTTTCAATAACTGAAAGAAATGCTATTTTCTGTACCCTTTCCATAAATTACTTCATCTAGAAAAATGTGGATTTCTGCTTCTTGGGGAAAAACGTAAGTAAATCACAAAATCATGGGATGGTTGAATCTAGAAGGCACTTCTGGACATTGTCCTGTCCCTACCCTTGTTCAGAGCAGGATCAGCTACAGCAGGTTGCTCAGGGCTTTGTCCAGTCAGTATCTCCAACACTGGAGACTTCAAAACTTTCCTGGAAAACCTGTCCAAGTAGTTGACTCCCTCACAGTAAAATGTTGCTGTTGAGACGGGTCACAGCACATATATACACTGACAACTTCAGGCAATGGCAAAAAATGTCTTTAATTCTACAAAATCTCTTTTATACAGTGTCCCGGCACTTGCCCCGTGTCCCCATTGGCTTCTACATTAACACCCCTCAAACTATTGGTTGCTTACTGCTAACACCCTTCTAAAACAAAGCTAAAGTGAATAACAGCCTCCCCAGAGCAGCTGTGTTTTCTACGCCTGTTGTTTATGGTTCTTGCTTCTTGTTGACGCTGAGCTTTCTCACGGGTACAGGGCAGATTCTCAAGGGTATACAGGGATTGTGTCCAAGTCGATGTCTGTGAAACTTTCTGGCCAACTGTTGGCTTCCACAGTAAAAGGTGTATTCTTGTGTTTAATTGAATTTCCATTATTTCAGGTTTTGCCCATTGCTTCTTGTGCAGTCACCTGTCACCACTGAGCAGAGTCTGGCTCTATCTTTCTCACTCCCCACAGCTGAGTATTTGTACATATGGATAACATCTCACTGAGCCATCACCTCTCCAGGATGAACAATCCCAGATTTCTCAGCCTCTTCTGATATGTCACAGCCTTTAATCATCTTTGATGGACTCCCTCCTCCCTGCCAGCCCATTTCTCCAGCCTCTCCAGGTCCCTCTAAAGAAAAATAGTTGTAGATCACCCACTTCTCCCAGTTTTGTATCATCTACAGAAACAAGAATACTGATTTAAAAACTGAAATAGTTGTATTTTGGCAGCAATTTGATAGCAACATTTCATTGCTTGGTATGTATTTTAAGGTTTCTATTCCTATTTCAATGCTTCCAGGAAGGCTTAGCAAATGTATGATGTTCTCCATATCTCTGCAGTGTATAAGTATCAGTTTATCCTCACATTACCCTACGAGTAAAGTACAAAGTTGCATTTCTGGAAATGTGTCATGGGCAGGAGTAATTTTCCCACAGACACTCAAGCAAATAACCTGACTCAGGGGATGTTTTCTGGTAGCATCCTACACTCACAACCTGAGAATAAAGACAATAGACTGAACAATAGACTAAGAGGGTAAGAATTGATAATGCTCAAGTCAGTATTTAGTGCATGCTTTCTGTAAAAACTACTATAAACTACCTGACTGTATTTTACTTCGGACACATTGATAAGGTGGATAGATTGGGTTTACAACAAACTATGCTGGAGAGAGCTAGGGAGTGAGCTAAGAGCTGAGGAGTGTGGAAACCAGGTGCTTGAGTGCCCCCACTGGGGTTCTCCCCTCTGTAGCAGGGTAGACACATGCCTGTGAGGCTGGCCAGGGGAGAAAGAGGAAAGAAGCAAAGCAGAAAAAATCATCCAGTTTGGGCATTTTATTCCTAATAGATTCTATTTTACCTGCTATGTTGATGAAATACGAGGAAATACTGCTTACAGCAGAATACGCATGTTTCTCCTGGTCTGATCATCCAAATAACACTCATAATCATTTTGACATAAGTGTTCCTTCCAGCACCTTCAATACTGAGGTGTCTTCAGACCAGAGAGAGCGCTACCACACCTCTCTGCAGAAGACCAATCTGGGAGAGGGTGGAGGTCCTGGAGGCAGAAAATTCCTAAAAATACAGTGCCGGAGCCACTTGCCACTTGCTTGGCCACTGTGCAGAAGGTCTGGATTGCTCAGCTAAATGGCTTAGGGCTCACCACAGCTCCTATATCTCTTATCCTGCCTGCAGGCAGAGAAAAAACAGAGGACCTGGCTATGTGTTGGGGCATTCAGCTGGAATGTTCATTTCTTATGAGGAAAATGAATGCTTACAGCTATTTCCACTGCACATCCAATGAAATGTCCAGAGTGTGGAGACACCAGTGCCAGCAAACACTTCTCTAAGCAGACAGGGCTGCAGATGATTGCTGTGGCAGTGTCCCAGATGAGTGTTTCTGTGAGAAAGCATGAAGAGTACTTGCAATGTGGGCTGCAGTCATGCGTAGGAAACCTGAGGGAGATTTTGAAAGCACAGGAGTAATCAGAACAGAGAGAGGGAGATGTCAAGAAGAATGAAATAAGGGAAATAAAGGAAAGGTGAGCAGACAGTTGCCAGAGAATAGGAAAACAAATGCCTAGAAAAGGAACATAAGATGAGGAAAGGAAGGGGAAAATGTTGAATGACTGAACAGAAAGGCCAAAATGGAGAAAAATGTGATTAAGATGTTGATTAGAAGGACAACAGGTCTCAAAGTTCTCACGTGCCTTACTGGGGAGGTCCCTGAGAGCATGGGAAAGCAGAAATAACTATTGAGACCAATATCTCACAGAGCATTTCATGGTCAGTCCTCCATACTGTTTGTACTTGAGATCCTTTGGTATCACTTCCCAGCAGCCCTGGCCACATCCTTACTGCAGTAAGATAATTTACAAATGCTGCAAGAGATAAGCAGGTTACAGTGAAGAGTCTGTCTCTGTTGCAACCCCAGCATGGTGTCCTGGCCCGGCTTGAATCCTGGAAAACCATGATGGGTATGTCCTATCAAGCCAATTTCCGGGAAATGTGAGATGACTTCTGGAAATATTCAAGACTACAGGGCGACTTGTTCGGATCATCAGGATGGGTTTTTGCTTTCATCACAAGTGGAATCAGTTTGAAAACAGACCACAAAAAATTAATATAGACAGGCAGACTAGTAACAAAATATTACCATGTTTCTCTTTTTCCTGAATTTGTAAGAATTTAATTCAGTTTAGAATTATCCTTAGTACTACCTATAATCAAGAAGATTGCCACTATGAAGTTGCAGTACTAGGCAATGCTAAAACAAACAAAAGTTCAACCAGAGTTGCTTCTTCATATAGAAAAGAAAATGCCGAGGATAGAGAAATCTCTTCCAAAGTTTTAACCTCCTCTAAGAAAAGGAAAATGGTACATAAGATGAGAAATGTTTGACAAGAGCTGATGCCAGTGTTTGACTAGCTTTGCTCAGTCCTCCGTACCACATGAACGAATGTGGAGTTGCCCTTTGCAGGTACTCACATTTCCTCAGTAATTTAAATTGCATACAGTGATCTGTAACATCTGACTCCTTGGTTTCTGACACTGCAGCAAATATAAATTTGAAGTGGACTATTTTGGATGGATGCAAACCTCTGACAACAGTGGGAGTTACGTAGTTTGAAAAGTGGAGAGCCATGTGTGATAGCAAACAGGAAAAAATACTGTGGTGCCCTGACCTTGGCTGGCCACCAGATGCCCACCAAGCTGCTCTCTCACTCCCCCCTTCTTTATTCTCTACTTCCCATCAGCAGACAATATCCAGCCACTCCCTGGGACAGGGGGCTGCAGTACACATAGCAATTGCTTCGGAAGTCAAATGCCTGGATAACGAATGCCTCATCCCACCCCAATCCTTCTTTCTCCCAGGTTTTATTGCTAAGCATGATGCCATATGATATGGAATATTCCTATCCGCTGGGGTCAGCTGTCCTGGCCATGTTCCCTCCCACCCTCTGGCTCACCCCCATCCTACTGGCCTCTACAACACTGGGGGGATGGGGTTGGAAAGGCAACCCTGATGCTGTGCCAGCACTGCTCAGCAACGGCCAAAATGCTGGTGTGTTATTAACACCATTCTAGCTACTAATACAAAGCATAGCATTGTGATGTTCACAGGATCAGAAAGCAAGAAAACCTTTCTGATGGTGTAATTAGGATAGATTTGTGGGAAAACAGTAATTCATCCTAAGTCATGGTCGCCGCACTGGATATAGTGAGTGTATTTATCACCACGAGAGTCTGTGGCCTCTTTATCTCAAACCACTTTGTTATAGGTGGTATCATGGCTATTCAGTTCTTTCAAAGAAGAGGTGCCTGACAGACATGCTGAAGCATACCCTCTGCTTGGCTTTACTAAAGAGTATTATAAAAAAATAAGTTTTTCAAAACCAAATTATCATGAGTTTCCTTTCCTCTCTTTTTTTTGTTTTCCCTTTTTCTTTCTGAAGGTTTCATCATCTCTTTCCAGAGAAGGAAATATGTTTGATACTCTTGGACTCATTTGCATGATTTGGTGGTATATGATGCTATGTCATCCCTTGCATGCTGACATCCAGTGTGTGGAGTGTAAGTATGTTTTCACAGATATAATCTGAGAAACAAGGTTTAACTCTTCATTTATCAGAGATATTTGCAATGAAACTGGCTATTGCCATCTTAAGCCTGACATACTATCCTCTGCATTCAACAAAAGCAATAGCATATCCTTACTGAACTTATGCTGCAATACTTTCAGCAGACACACAGGAATCACCTATTACAAATGTGAATGTGGACTGGAGAAAAATGGAACTGTCCTGGGAGAGCAGCAGGAATTTCTCTGAGTACACATGTACCATCATGGGCAGGGACATGGAATATTTAGAGAAAGAGGTAAACTTGTTATTCATTTGGATAAATAATTGTACCTTTTATCAATTTCGCTTACTTTGAAAAAAATGAATGTCGCAGATAACATCTGACGTGTCTGTTTGCAGTCTACAGCTTGACGTCTTTAGAAGCTGTGGAAAGCCATCAGCAGTGCCAGGGTGCATTTACTGCTAAAGGAGCATCCTAGGCATACTAAAGAACTGAAATTCTGGCACCAAAGCAGAAAGGAAGAGACAGCCTGAACTGCACCTATGTTGAATCATGAGTAGGACTGGAGCTGCTGAAAAAAGGGGCTGTGAGACTAAGTGAGACTTCTAGAGACTTTAAAGACACAGAGCAAGAGACCCCTCAAAAAAAGAAAAATCCGCAAACACTGCCATGGATTTTTGTTATCTGAAGTTATTAACTTGTTTCCCAGTAAACTGGATCATGCCTGTAGCTCAGGTTATGTTATAAACTCACATTATCCAAAGAGAAAAACAGGAAGCTTGACAGAGATAGAGATGGCTTATTTAGCCTAGCAAAGCAGGTGCCTTAGAAATAGATATTAAAAAATAAGTCACATCTTTATTGAAGGTTATAGGTATAACACCATGGACACCTTTTTAACCCCTGGGCAGGTCAGACGAGCACTTTTATTTTGCTTAATCCTCTGACTAAATTCCTTTGTGGCTCCCCTATGCATTACCCATCTTCGTTATGCCACTGGGGTACTATTTGTCTCCTAAAATAGTTGCACACTAGCGCAGCATCCAACTCCCGAGCTGCAAAGCTTTTTGTGTAGCTGTGTTTTCAATCCCTCAGTTCCATTCTACATCACCCTCAAGTGCTAAAGGAGAGAGCTAGCTCTTGAGCAAAAAGCATACGTATATATGGAATTACATTCCCGAGTTGCACTTCCATAGCCAGCCTCATCTAATATCAGAAGAGGAAAAGCAGAGGAATACAAATATAAACACGTTCTCTTTTCAGGTGAATAGTCCACTCTGCAGCTTTCCAGTGGAACTACACTTACCTCTGCACAAAGGAGTATTCTTTATCATTGAAGTGCCAAACACAAACATCTCAAAACAATGCACCTTTCTCCCTGGAGGTAATGTATATGGTCCGGCTAAGGTTTTCTCCATTTGAAATCTTTTAAACGTAAACATTGCCTTTGAAAACAATTACTTACACAGTCGGTAACTGCTATATTTTCTGTTAATTTTTTTTTCAGATCTGTTAAAATTATTTGCTCTGTAATAAATGTCTCCATCACTCTGCAAGAGATGTATTACTACAAATGTATCTATAATTGCATTATTCTCTTTAATAATATGGCTCCAAAATGCCAGTGGTTTAAGTGTGGATTCAAATAACTGTTCTGGCTGTTTCAAATAAGGATGTTAGTACTTATTTGTTTATTGAATGCTTTTCTGCTGGGCTGTTGGTGAGTTTGTTGTCACTCATTTTCCCCTTCTTTGTCAGCTCAGAGTTCTCTATTAAAATTCCCCAGCCACCAGTGCTGCTGCAGCTGTGTGTAACAGGGATATTTCAGACATGACAAAGGTGATGGATTAGCAGCCTGCTCACATCTGAGCAGAGAAAATGCTCGCTGCTCATCTCTTCCTGTAGACTTGACAGACGAAACACTCATCGTGACCCTCAAAATACAAGCCAGGACACACAGATCTTCGGTGTTCCCCCCCAGCTAGCCCTACATTCCAAGTGTGCTGGTTCCCCAGAGGATTGTCCTGTTCTTCCATAAGGTTGCCCTCTTTGTTGGGCACTGGAAGGGTTGGAGTCAGTAGCAGAGGAAGTCTACACTCTTTCACTGAATTTAGGACATAACACAGAAGCAGAAAATTGGTTGAAGGAGAAGAGAGGAGGCTGAGCATGCCTGCACAGCCTAACCATGAGGGACCTTCCAAAGAAATGAGGTTCTCATTTCAGTGTGCTCCAGAAAAGCAAAAGAACAAGTCACTGTCACCCGTATGAAGGTGGAAAAATCTAAGGAGGAGCCTGCTTGATTAGGGAGCAGAAAAAAGTCCAACCTTACTTTTAAAAGTCTCAGCTTTTTAAATCCTCTGTGTAAATACTTCTGGAGTGGATTCCTGGGCATGAACTGCAAAAGGAGAAGTAGTTCTCTCTGTAGCAGCATGGATGGTGTTAAAAGACAATGTGCCTTCCTTTACATGTGGAATGCTTCACTTACTGACAGGTTTCACAGTTCAGAGGCAGCTAAAATGGAGTGAGAGTAGAGTTTTCTCTCAGCAGTCATTCCTAACCCAAGCAATAACTAGCTGGGCTTGCAGGTGTCTAACATACACAAGTGTGTGCCATGATCCTCCAGCTTGAAGGAGTCACATGATTTTTCCTCATCATGGATATTCCTGTGCTTGCAGGCATGAATGGATCGGCCATTGAAAACTTCTCCTGTGTGATTTATAACATTTTCCTCATGAACTGCACTTGGCAGGCAGGAAGGGATGCTCCAGCGGATACACAGTATTTTCTCTACTGGCAGAATTCAAGGTAAGTAAATCTGCTTGAACCAGGGAAGTCTGAATTCTCATTCACCACATCACAGTGCCCGTGTTTAACTAAAATACTTTGCTATATGCAGAGATGAAGAGGAGATGGAATGTGAGCTTTACATTAAAGACGAAAATCGTAGAAATATGGGATGTATCTTCCAAAATGTGAACATAGGAATTGAAAAAGCTTACTTCCTGGTGAATGGGTCTAGCAAAGACTCCCTGATCCAGTTCTATGATGAGTACATTGACCTGTATAAAATTGGTAAGTAACCGAACATTTTATTTTATTACTGTTTTATAAAATAAGGAAGTGGGGAAATTTTCTCTGAAAAGAAGATTAAAACAAAGTCTGTAGCCACTGCAGGATACTGCACTGCAGGGCAGACTTTGCTCCCAACAGCTGACAGAATATAGACAAAGACAAGTCAAGACAAAACTTGACTAAAACAAGCAAAGACAGAGGGAGCCTGGAAAAATTGCTCAGAGAAGTGTTGTGGACATAGTCGTGAATTCCAAGTAATGAAACACAATGGTTAGATTTTCAAGGCCACCTTTCTTAAGGGCTTTTTTTACCATCCCTTAATCTCATACCTGAGAGTCACAAGACCTACATGTCCTAAAACCAGAGTGAGGGTTCAGCTTGCAAGTTAGGACTGTGTTAGTAAAATATGTGGGCACCACTCTGAGCTAGGTGTTTAAGCTCCAAGAGAAATCAGGTCACATTGAGTCAACTATATTATAAGCACTCCAATTCAGATGCCTTTAATGCATCATGAATGATACCACATATACAAAAACTTCCTTCCTTTTTCCTACGGAAATTTGCATTGTCAACGTGAACAGATGTAGAAGAAAATGGCACTCTGCTGATTGCACTACTGAATTACACAAAATCTTTCATACCTTTTTTTTAACATGAACATCATTTACTTCAGATGTCCAAAAGCTGTTTACCAGATAACTTCTGTTAGCATCAGCAGCACACAGTTGTACATCAGCTGCCTCACCTTCAAATGCATTTTGCTGTGAAGGCATGAGTTGTAGCTGACTACTGACCATGCCAGTATTAATTATTCCATTTTTTTTCCCCAGAAATACTCACTGCTCCATTAAATGTCACTGCCCATTGTAGCAGAGATTCAGCAGGTTGCATAATTACATGGCATCCACCTCTTACAAGTCATGTGAAAAAAGCAAAGTGTTTTCAGTATGAAATCAGCATACAAAATAAGGTAAAAACAATTTCTTGGTTTGTCTTTTTTTTACATAAAGATATAGATCACAACACAGCAATATTATTAAAACATTTATTTGAAAGAAATACATGTTAACTCTTCTTTCCTGTGCCACAGTCAGAATGGGTGGGGTTCAGTGTAGATTTCTACATTTGGGTAAGAAATTAATCTCCTAGACTGAGACACCTTAATGTAGGTGTCTGCGAAGGAGCACAAATATCTCCTAAGAGTCAGTGCACATTAGGGCTCCCTGCAGTGGAGCAGTAGGTGCCTCATGGCTCTTGAGGCGCTGAAGGTACCAGAGGTACTGACATGGAGATGGCAGATGGAACTCAGACCTTTCATGAGGGGCCAACAGAGGTAAGACAGCTAAAACAGAACTACACATCTAACGTTTAAGCAACTCGTTCACACCTGCTCATTCACAGCACAGGCTGATGACTTCCATCATGTCCTAAGCTGAAAGCACTCAGCTGACAATGAGTGATGGGGAAATAATAGTCTGCTTTATAGTGCAAGACACACTGTGGGTGTGTTTTCTGTAATGAGACATTCCTTCCAGTTATACCTTTCTGACTTTTCCATGATGCTGGCTATCCTCCTGATATTACTTGTGATAGATGTTTCCAGGACCTCAGCTTTTCAATGCTGAGATCATTGCTACATTCACTGCTGTTGAATCTGTTCACTTATTTTTGAACCTATCCTTTTCTTCAAAATTTTCAGGTTCTTTGATCCAGGTCAATGTTTGATTCCAGTTAATTAAATTTTGATTGCATAGGATGCATAAGTAGCTCTTCACAGAAAGCCCATGAGCATGGATAAGTCAGATGTCTAACAGAGACTTTGACTGGAAGGAGGGTAAATTTGCTATTCACATCAATTTTCTGCCCCAGGTTATCAAACTATTGAGAAATCACAGCTCCCAGATCTGCTGTGTTTGTAGGATGATGTGATTGCTTGCATAATTTGGATATGGATGAGAATGCATAGTGTGTATAAAGATACCCTTAGTGGCAAATACAGCTTCTCACACCTACTGATAAATAATTAATGTTTCCTTCCTTTCCTAAAAGGAAATGTAGGCAGACAAAACTCTGAATACGAAATGCTGTTATTCTGGGACATCACTGGAGAATAATATCCGATTGATTTTTCAGTTTAAAATAACTTATGATCTTCAAAAGCAAGAAAATGAGAACAAAAGAGAGAGAAATATTTGATTATTTGATGAGAAAATAATAAAAATGAAGATTTGTCTTTGTTTTTCAGGATGAACCCAAAGAAGAGAAAAAACTTCATTATGTAAGTATGCTTGTCACATACAAATTTGTGCTTTTGCCTACTTAAGCACATAAATACCATTACAGAAAATACACTTACTTCTAGAACTACAGGTTTTGTATCAATGTAGCAACGAGAATTCAGAAAAATATTTTCCTGTGATACCTTTAGGTGTAAACTTAATACATCCCTTTTGGATTGGGTAGGCAGAATTTTCCATGCATTTCACAGAACTTCATACATTCCATCTATTGCACAAATAGATTTTGCTCCCGACAGACGTGACATTTTGCTTATTAAGAATCTGAAACACTCTTTCACACTGGTGGAGTAATACCACTGTGGCTCAGGAGAGCTAGACAAAGGGAGTACAACAATCTTCAAAACCGGGGGAAGTTAATACATACTGTCAGTCTTCTCCCGACAAATGAGTGGTCCTCTCAGCCTTGGAAGGGCTTGACAGACTCCAGACTTTGTATAAAGCATCATGAGGCCAAATACTATATATCTGTTCTTTCATTGTCTCAAGAACACCAAATCTTTTTAGGAAAGACAGACACCATCCATGCCTGTTTAATCACCATGATGGTGGCAAAGGGGAGTTTACAGGGTACTTCTCCAATTTCTGCTTTGTGTCTTTCAGATTTCTTTAGGATCTACAAGCAAGGACACCAAAAAAAGGTGTCCATTAAGCATAATAAAATAAGTTAAAGACCAAACAAATATCAAAAATTTTTTAACCATAAAAAACCATAAAGTTTTGATGGCAGGATAAACTTTTAACTAGAACATACGTAAAAAAAACCCAACATATTTTTTTAATAGAAACTGTATCAGGAAATTAATTCATAAATTTTGTTAATATTTACCTATGAGGTGAGACGCAGTCTGATAACTTTGCTTTTAGGTAAGGAATGACAGATATGAATTCCAAAATTACAATGAGAAAAAAAGATACATTCTGAAAATCAGAGCACATGGAACAAACTGCCTCGTAAGCTCAAATTGGGGGGAATGGAGTGAACCCATTGAGTTTGGTAAGACTATGAATTTTTTTTTTTTTTCAGTATTACCATGTTTGCTTCCCTTTCTTCCTCACTGGCACAGAAATGAATAAATTAATTTTTACCCAATTACATGGAAGGAACTGGGTGGATTTTATTAACATGGAGGAGAAGCTCCAATACTCTGGCAGTGGAGCCTTTGATTAGCTGGGATTGAGAAGGCAGCAGTTACTAAGATGCCAGGGCTACAGAAACAGACCAAGCCAGACCCACTCTTGTCTTTGGTCTGATGAATCTGCCTCTCAATTCTCAAAGTTTTTACCATGAATATCATCCCCTTCCTTCTGCATCTTTCTTTTCACCCTTTCCACTAATTTTGCTCTGTTAATTGTTCTGTAACTCCATTTCTTCTTCTCCTTTTCCAGAATTTAAAAAAAAATTCTCTAAATTTTAATTCTCTAAATTTTAAATATTTGAAAAAGCTTAAAATGTATCAAGTCTATCTGCATTTTTTGACAAAACTCTATGAGAAAGCCAAGTTAAGGTCCTTTGGGACATTAAAAAAATTTAGTGAAATTTGCATTCATTACATCATACAGTCACAAACGCAGTTTTTTGCTATGCTAAAATATTTCTCTCTCTTGGATGTTTCAGGTGAAGGGAAAGATTACTTTATTTTTGTGATTTTATTTCTGATTGCTCTTGGAACAATCTCAATTACACTTCTCCAATATTGTCTTTTCAAAAGGTAAATCAACATGTTTTCTGTAGATACTACTGATAGAGTATTATCTACATGAAACACATTACTCCAGCCCCCTAGTTTCCTACCTGCAAATTTAAATAACCTGATTATCAACGTTATGAGCTATTACCACCAGGATTCCTGTGGATGGCCCTTTGGCATGCAAAATCACTGAGAGAAAAATGGGGAATGGATGTTGAAGTTATTACCTGACTGATTCTGCGAGATCCTAAAAAAGCTTTTCTGCTCTTACTTTTAAGCATTTAACATCCAGGTTGCTTTGAAGCCATTGATTGCATACAGTACCAGACAAAAGGGACTCCAAATTAATGTATTGTTATTTTGATAAAACTTCTCACTCGGTGAAAGTTATGTCATGTGATTTACTCAAAGTCATTGATTAATATTGTATTTACTGTGATTCTAATCACAAAATAAATTTTAGTAACCCAAATGATAAGTGTAATAATAGTTACCCGCCAGTTACCCCACTCAAAATATTTTATTTCTCATTTAATTTGTAGAGCAATAGATATTCAATCTTGAAAGTAAAAAATGTCCTTAAGTTATAACACAAAATGTTTGTGTAAGTTATATTAGCAATATTTTCAATTTCTTCACAATCCTATTTTCTACCCAAAGGTACTGCAGTTACAAGAGCTTATTTCCTTCCGTACCACAACCAAGAGACAAATTTATTGCATTAAATGATGAAGATATCCAGGTATGATTTCTTTTCAATTCAGTCAAATTTGTTAACTACAAACCACAACAGGCCAAATAGAATAGAATAACTGACTTATAAAAATAAGTGTTACATTTGGTACAAAACTAACTTCTGTCATGCAAGCTATGCTGTTTTGAAACCTGAAGTGCTCCATGCCAATGTTAAAACAAATGGTTGTCCTGCAGGTATTCGCAGAGGTATTTTAAGACCAGAGTTTTCACTTTTCACTCATTACTGAGATCAGTAATTTCTGCGTGTACCAGCTTTGCAAGGTTGCTGTTCATACTTTAAAAATAACCAAAGTGAGGAAGCATTTTCCATTAGCATTTTCAAACACCAATGGTCATAATATAATGTGAATACATATTTCATAAGCCTGACCTATCCCCATGTAAAAATCGTGTCATACTGAATGCAAATCAACAGGGCTGGGAGGACTTAACAATTAAACTAATCTTCCTCTTGCTTCAACAGAGGATTAGCAATTTCAGTGTTTTGTGCAAATTGTATTTGATCAATATACTGTAGCATCCCTGTGCAGCCCATTCTGTGTGTTTAATTAGCCTTACTTTTAAAAAGCCTTTTTAATAGCCTGGTTTAATGCACTTAAAATCTGTTACTTTTTACCCTTATTCCTTTCCTGTTTACAGTATCTTACACACCTGCACACTGTCAACAGCAAGTAACTCTCCCTGTCTTTCCGCACATATCATGACAACCAGGCTTCAAACCATTCATGCTTCTCAAATCCGTCCATTTGAGCAGTGGTTTGTACAGTGACTGCATAGTGAGGGGATGCTTTCTCTCAGCTGGCTAAAGCAAAGACATACTTGAAGTCAGTAAATCAGGTCAGTCATTAATTGCCTACAATTCAGTGGGCAACACCACGCACTCCAATGAGGCATCCAAAAGTGACACATAAATTTTCCTTCAATTGTTTATAAAGAAACCCAAAGCTCTGACTACTAAAACTCTCTAGTTTTGGTAACTATATACCAGCTTGTTGTCCTGATTTGTTTGTCTTTGGTCCTACCGCCTTTGGCTTTCATAGAAAGCAGGTAGGAATGTAACTTGGATAGGTTTACTCACGTACCTTAAGTCATAAATGCCTGGTATCTCACTTCCTACCAGGCTGCCAGAGCTAAGGCTACAGAGCAGCAGCAGTCCACAGCCCACCATATTAAATAATAATAGCTAGGAAAGTAGAAAGCAGTTTTTGGAACATTGCACACTGATTGCTTGTTTTTCCTAAAGTTGAGGGGCTTCCAAATTCCTGTGCATATACTACCAAACACATCCAAATCACTCCACTACAGTCCAGAGGCCTTTGTGGATGTGGTCTGTAAACCATGGGCAAGGAAACTTCCAGGCAAGGAGCGGTGTAGCAGCAGCAGTTGCCAGAGTTAAGTGAAACCCCCACATTGCCCCGCACCTGCCAACAGGCACTGTGAAGATAATTCATATGATTCTGACATATTTAAACAGTTTGATCTACTCTTAAAATTTAATTTTATTTTACCTCTTCTCTCCAAATCCAGTACCTTTAACACTGACTGAATGCTGTAAATCTTCAAAGTTATTAAAATAATAATAAAGTACAAAAAGTACATTTTCAAAAGCTCTCCTCCACTGAATACCGAACACTCTCTGACATCTAGTGCTGATGGATTTATGAACTGTTTTGAAACCTGCCATGTCCTTTGCTAATCACATCCTTTTAAAGCTTGCAGTTCCTCATTTTGCCTCTTTACTCAACGACCTTTCACATTTTCTCATTTTTTCCTCCTGTTACACAATAGTTTTCCCCAGATCACTGAAAAAGCTCATGATTTAAAAAACCCTAACTTGCTGCACTCTATCCTTAAAGCACTCATGTTAAAGAACTGCCAATTTTATTTGCATTAAGATCCTACCAACCAAATCACTCAGTGCATCAGACAACTTGCACTCCTCTAATCCATTTTATTTCACTCATCTTGCTACAGACCAATGACTTTCTAGTTATTCTCTCCCCATATGCTTTCCTCACCATTACCGAGCTTTATTGCCTCTTGCCTGGAGTTAAATATATTCCAAGAACTTGCAAGACACGCTCTTCATGCGTTTTCCTTGGAGAACAGTAAAGTAGCACAAAACACCATGACCACAAAGCCCTGCAGTGCTTTACCCATTCTTCAGATTTCCTAGAAAAAAAAGTCCCCAAGACATCTTGATGTTCTGCAACATACCCTCAGTATGACAGCAGACCTGCTTTTTTAACCCTTTTTTTTCCCCAGTACTATCCCTCTTTTTTTTTTTTTAATTATTTATTGTCCCTCAATATTTAAACTCCAAGTGCTCTATGAGTACTATGATCTTACCTAGCAGCATGCATTCTCCTAGAACTCCAGGTTAGCCAATGTAAAAATGTGTGACAGCAACCAAAATATTTTATCTACACATCTAGCCAATGTTTACATATGGAAAATTCAGGCAATACGGACTGAATAAGTTCCTTCCATTGTCTCAGCTAAGGTTGTCCAGCATCTAAACCAACTCCTGTTCTTCCTCCTGCTGACAGCTAGTACTGACCATACATATTGAAACATTCCTTAACTGTCCTTAAAACCGTTTTCTCCCGCTTTGCAATAATTTCTTAAGTATTAAAAGAGCAAGACAGGATGCTTTCAGTACTGCTGGAACTAATGCTCAGAATGATACGAACAGCAACTTGTCGCTTACTGCATGGTGCAGAATTTTCTTTCTCTTTAGACAGAGTATGTAAATCTACCAACAAAAAGTCATACTGAGGAAATAACTACAGTTGAAGAATGATCCAACTTTCCAAAACCTCACCTGACTCCCCAACATGAAAGAAAATTATGGATCCTGCTGCCAAGTACTTCAAACCAGCCCATAAAAGAATATAATCACCTGTAGAGCTCTACTTCTTTCTCTGCTTATCACTTCAATTCATATACTGCCGACGTTCATTAATAAGGGATGGGACTGCATCAATAAGATGATTTGTACTTAAAATAACAAACAAGGCATCAGTCTCAGAGGTCGTGAGATTTATTAACAAGTCACCGTAACTCCTCTGTTTCCTATAGTCACCTATAAAACTTGTCTTCTTAAAATCCACTTAAAATGGAACAGATAAAAAAAAGAAGAAAAATCAGTGAAACTTGTTCTTTTCCCTTTGTTCAAACCCACAGTGCCTGGCAACTAAGCTTTTCTGCAAGCACCTACTTTGAAGATGTGCTTAAACCTTGCTAGGAGGTTCTTCACAATGTGAGACAAGGCCTCTTATCCAGAATAAAGCTGTTATTTCTTGTCATGATTGCTATGCAGTTTCTTTTCTCTCATTATAATGATTTCCTATAGGCTGACAGGCCTGCTGTATAATGCCACATTAATTTTACCATAGTTTTTATATGCCCAGAAACTTAGAATGTATTTAAATTTCATCTTCCAACCAGCAACACCAAACTATCCCAATATATGCAATTAACCTTATGCAAGACAAAAATGGAAAATAAAACTACACTTGTCAGTTTCAACTAATACTGGCCTGTCAGTCAGCCATTTCACGAGCTCAGTACTGCCACTGCAAATACAGACCTCTGCAACACTCAGATTCTGTGCAGTTTTATTATGTACTTAATTCACAGATATCATCTAAAGCCTGTAAAAAAAAATCAAGTCTAATAGTTCTGAGAATTAAAATAAAATCTAATAGCTAGATTTTAAATGTCAAATTTCCCCACAAATGTTAGTTTTAAAATTTCCTCACTAAATTTTAATTACTCCCCTCAAAGGGTGCAAATGCCATTTCCAATGCCTTTTAAATATAATATAGGCTTTAGATGCCAGTATTTTATTTTACAAATGGTAGATATTTTCCTGTTCATATTTTTCAAAATGAATGAATTTCAATGTTTCAATAAGGCAGAGAACAAATGGGTTTTTTTAAAAGTCTCATTTATTGTTTGCCTCTTACCTCCCTAAACTGCATCATACTGGAAATTGCTGCTGCACGATTAAAGGAAGCCACGTATTAAAAAAAGCCCACCAAACCTGACCACCACAATTTAGTTCATGTTGAATGTACAGCACAGGGAAAGTGCAGTTCCACCTAAACACCTACACTTGCATTTGCTTCTTTTCCTATTTCTTTTGATTAAAACCTTGTTCTGGAGGGGAGATTGGGTGTAGAAGTCCTGTCCCTGTCAGGGGCTGCTGAAGTCACTACGTTTGATTACTCTCACAAAGCCTGGGCCACCACACATCCACAGGGAGGTATCCCATCATTATCTACCCTTGCAAGGCACTGATACAGAAAAAAAACCTCATCAGTGTGTTTTATATAGACAAAATGTCTTTCCCTGCTCCCTAGCAAATCGATTGGCAGGGTGAACACCAAATGACCTGCCTGCACCCCAGGGAGCTGCCACTGCCACACAGGATATAAGAACCACTTGCAGTAGGTACATGAAGTTTGCCATTAGCCTGTGTACAAAGGAGCTGTGTCATGTCCTTACATTCACATTCAGATGTTGAAAGCAGTGCTTGTGCAACAGTGAAAGGAAAAGGGTAAAGTACGCTCGAGAGGAAGTTAATAACCAGCCAAAGCCAAGCAGGTAATTTAAATACTTCATCTTGAATAGCAATCTCAGAAGGCACACAGAAGAACTCAAGACAGCTCAGTCAGCCTTCAATGAGTCAATGACACACTTTTCCTTTCTCAAGATATAGGGAGAGTTCTTAAAACATGAAGATTAACACCTTGTTTTCCTTTACTGGTCCCTCTACCATGTCTTTGCAGATTACAAAGTACAAAAGATTATATACATATGAAGAACGGCACGTAGGTATTACATTATCTCAAAGAGCAGTTATGAGAAATTACTCAGTCTGGTCTTCTGACCATCCCTAAACATCAATCAGTTAATACTGAAGGCTGATCTACCTTGATCTATTATTTTACAGCTACATAGAAGCACACACATTCCCTCCCCCACACCCCTTCAACTTCATTAGACTGCAACTCATTTCAGATTAAATTCAACCTTCCACAGAGCTACCAACCACTGCCACAAATGAGGCCAAACAGTATCCTGAATGGCACAATCAACATTTCCAACCAGCAGCAACAATACAATACATAGGTTACTCAGAAGTTGAAGGCATTTACTGGGTTCCTGGGTTTTTGCATGAATGCCATTTTGCTTTCCATACTGATTTAATGAAAAAATGATTTATTTTAGGCTATTCTACCAAGGGCAAGAGCATTACTTTGACAGTCCTTGGTACTTTGGGTTTTCCTAGCACTACAACTGACCCCCCCCCACCCCATTTTAAATCATAGAAGTTGTAAATCAATCTCTAAGAATCATGCAAAAAGCCACTTGCAGCAGCCCATCATACACTATCAGGCACAAAGAATGGGAGTGGTTTCTATTAATACAACCCATGCTTCCCCACCCCTCCCCTCTAAAGATCTCACATTCAATTTTTTTTTAAAAAAGCTTATTTTGTTACAGAATGCAGTGTAAAGGTTATCAGAGGACCCACAATCTGAAACAAGTTTTCAAATACAAGAGGCTTTCCCAAAGCTTTTATGTAATAATTTCAACACAGACCGAGTAAGTATGTTTATTGTTTTACAGCAGAATGCCCCAATTCAAGAACAAAATTGCTAGATGTTCAGCTGTGCAAAATGGTACATAGTGCTTCAGTACAAGTGGAAAAGAACATGATTTGTTAGCAAATGCTTTCAAATACAATTTTATGGTCCTAGAAGATATGACTTGAAACTGGGGACTGATCCACAGGCAAATGATTTTTTTCTGCCTAAACTGGACCTAGCTACTTTGGACCCAGAACCAACGCCACTCATTCCTCACTGCTGTAAAGAAAAATTGCCACACTGAATTGCCAGATTCAGTGTCTTCATGAATGTTACAGAGAAATGGATCAGTCCTCTATGTCAGTTTCTAGCCCCATCTAGAAGTATCATCTGGCTCCGATAAATAAGACTCACAGGAATTTCTTGAAGGTCAATGGTCCATAATGGTAGTTATTCTACATGATCTGCTCAACTTGATTTCCAATTCTATTTAGGCTGTTTAAATTACTTTCTTGAATTCATCGTACAGCACAAGCACAAAAGCACCCCCCATGCCTCTGAGGACATTAGACCATGCACCCTTGAAGAAGGCTTTTCCTCCCTCATCCCTTGCAATCTTCCGCCAGCAGTCAATTGTTCCAGAGTACATGATATCAGCTGCAGGAAAAGAGCAAAGAGTTATTGTTAATTCCTATTTTATGTCAGATAATTTTAACAACTGCCCTGTTTCACTTAACTGCTTTGTGATGTCCCAAACCACAATTTAAGACTGTAACACAATACGTACTAAAAACGTTAATCCTTCTTTTTAATACCTTTGTTTAATCTGACAATGCAAACACGCAGTCCATTTTTTTATTTCATGTTCCGTAACGAAGAGTCCCCAGCACAAATCCTGACAATCACAAGCTGAACCTCACCGCATTTCCTCATTCGAGTGTAATATAACAAATCAGACTTATGAAACAATGACCCGTAACTGCTGAGGATGGCTATTAGTAAAAAAGAACTCCATCTTGTTAATGCTGTTTTAACAGCACTAACAGCTCCATGGATTTACAGCCTACCTCCTTTGCGTCCTGACTGCATCATCATTCTACGCCGCACTGTATCAAAAGGATAGGAGACCACGCCGGCCACGGCGGTCACCGTCTGGGCGATCATCCAGCTGATAACAATGTGAGTATTTCTGGGATCTGGGAGCATGCCTGCAATAAAAAAAAAAAAAGGCAATTAGCTTTTTATCTTGTACATCCTCCTCTGGTTCACTCACAGCATGACAGCTACGATACTAGTTCATCTAGCAAAAACCACTGTAGACCCATACTCTAACTAAAATTGCAGCTAAAACACTTCACAAACTTTAAAAATACTGAAGCAACATTTAGAAGACTTTCTTCTCAGTAATCAAAACAGGCTACCATTTAAGCACAAGCATTCTTTTTAGACTGGCATGAGAAGACTTGACTATTCACTATTCTTTTAGTGAAGAAATGTCACTGAATTAAATCACTGTCCCTGTGGGTAACATTACACTATGAACTAGTATCAGTGACCTATATGCCCAAATATCAAGCTTAACAATTGCTTTGCAAAAGCACTGCTCAACTTGGACTGGTCTAACGTAACTACAGTAATGCACTGAACAAAAAAGAAATTCTTCTAATCGTGTATGGTCACCAATATACTCTCCCGACATTAGGAGCAACTGCTTTAAGTACAAAACCAGTACTTGAAAGTAGGCTGCTGCCATCAACACATCCACAAGTTTTCCCTTGAATACAGCAGTGTCACAGATGTGGCACCAAAATCCCCCTTCTCCCTCATATATTCAAAAACAGACAATACAATTCTAAAACCAGGTTTTTCAGATCCCATCAGAAATATTACCTTTTGCTGTATCATAGATCCCAAAGTAGGCAGCTCTATAGATGATGATGCCTTGGACAGAGACATTGAACCCTTGGTACAAGCCACGCACACCATCAGACTTGGTGATTTTGACTAGACAGTCCCCGAGACCAGAGAATTCTCTGTCTGCGCCAGCTTTTCCAACATCAGCAGCCAAACGGGTTCTTGCAAAATCCAAGGGGTAGACAAAGCAGAGGGAAGTGGCTCCAGCTGCACCACCAGATGCCAGGTTACCAGCAAAATACCTCCAGAACTGAGTGTGCTTGTCTACACCTCCCAAAAACACCTGCTTATACTTATCCTTGAATGCAAAATTGAGAGCTTGAGTTGGGAAGTATCTGATGACATTTGCCAAGTTTCCTCGCCAGAAAGACAGCACTCCTTGTTCCTTTGGAATACGCACTACACAATCGATGATACCCTTGTACTGCTTATCAGCAGCAATCTGTTTACTTGCATGTTGCACCTGCAAATAAAAATATGAATATTGACCACATGCCTCGACAGATCTATGCTACAGCTGGGCTTAGACCTCCTTCTACTATAAAATGAAGTGGTTAATTCTGAATGGCCATCATTAGTATTATTAATAAACAGGCTTAAAATTGCTTCCAAGCTTTCTCAGAGATCAGGACTTGCCAAAATAGGAAGAGACGACTGGAAGCAATTCCTCTACAACTACCGGAGAGTGAAGCAAGGTGGGGGCCAGCTGCTTCTCCCAGGCGACCAGGAACAGGACAAGAGAACACAGCCTCAAGCTGTGTCAGGAAAGGTTCAGGTTGGACATTAGGGGAGGAATTACTTCAGATAAAAAGTGATTAGACATTGGAATGGACTTCCCAGGGAGGTGGTGAAGACACCGTCCCTGGAGGTGCTGAAGACTGGACGTGGCACTTAAGTGTCACAGTCTAGTTTAAATGGTGGTGCTAGGTTGGGCTTCACGATCTCTGAGGTCTTTACCAACTTAACTGATTTTGTGAGGAACAAGGGCAAGCATAAGGCAAATACATCACGACCGGGCCTACCTAGAAACAGGAGCCTTTGCTGACGCAGGCGGCCCTGCGGGCAGGAGTCGCCTGAGGGAGCCGCGTTAGGCCGAGACAGCTGCCAGCCGCTGGAACAGGGACTGGGGGCGAGGGGGGAGCCGCCAGCCCCGCGGCCGGGGCCGCAGCCGCCACGAAGGTCACTCGAGTCACCTTGGGGCGCCACCGGGTCACGCCGGGCCTCGCGCGCCGGCCGCGGCCCGACCCCGCCCCGCCCGCGGCCCAATCGCGGCCCGGGTGCGCGTCACGTGAAGGTCGCCAAGATGGCGGCGGAGAGCAGCCGCCCTCCCCTCCCCGCCGTGCCCTCGGCGCCGGGATCGGGGGCGGCAGGAAGTGACACCAGCGGCGGCCCCCCCCCCGGCTCGGCCCCCG
>VZRV01005809.1:442985-568872 GCA_013398115.1 Falcunculus frontatus
GCCCTCCCTCCCCTTCCCGCCCCGCATGGCGGAACCGGCTTTAGCTTCCCCGCCGCCGCCCGTGTGACCTTCCCGCCAGCCGCCGCCTCGTTCGCACCCTTTGTCCCGCGCTGGCCGCAGCCCCCGCCCCCTCCATCCCTCTGTCCTCGCCCGGCCCGGCTCCTGCGGGGGACGGTAACGGGTGCCGCCCGCGCTATCCGCTCTCGCCCGCGCCGCTGACCTGGAGCAAGAGCTTGACCCGCTCGATGGGCGCCACCGCGGTCTTGCTGATGGCGGCGGCGACGCCGCCCGCCAGAAAGTCCTTGAGGAAGGAGATGGCCTGGTCCGCCATGTTCGCGCCGCGCCGGAGCCGCCGGGAGAGAAACGCTGCTGCCGCTCAAGACGAAAGGGCGGGAGCGCTGCCGCTCATGGGCTTAATGCCGGACTGCGGCGGCCACGCCCCCGGCGCCCCATTGGCCAGTCCGCTCCAGGGGCGGGGCGTGTGGTGAAAGGGTCCCGCCCCCCGCGCCCTCCCCTCGCCTTCCCCCCACCGCTGCGGCGCCACTGTCGCAGCGCCGCGTCACCCGGGGCGCTCCGGCCCCGCCACCGCCCCGGCCCGGCCCCCGCGGGGCAGCCTGGGTGTCGTCCCGCTGCTCACACAACTGTCCCCACTACAGTCGCCTTCCCAAGCGCTCTCCGCGATCGCTTTTTGACGCTGTCGGTAGCGCCCGCACCAGCCTGCACAGCCCAGCGGATCCTCGCACTGCCCGGCACGAAGGCTCTGCAGAGGGATCCGGACGGGCTGGATCGATGGGCGCCGATTGTATGAGGTTCAACAAGCCCAAATGCCATATGCACTTGGGTCCCAACAACCCCATGCAGCGCTACAGGCTGGTGGTAGACTGGCTGGAAAACTGCCCAGCGTAAAAGGGCCAGGGGGTGCTGGTGGCCGCATCTGAGAATGAGCCAGCATGTGCCCAGGTGGCCAAGAAGGCCAGTGCTATCCTGGCTAACAGGACCAGGGCAGTGATCCTGCCCCTGTACTCAGCACTCGTGAGGCCACACCTCGAGTACTGCGCCCAGTTCTGGGCCCTTTAATCCAGGAAGGACACTGAGGTGTTGGAGTGGGTCCAGGGAAGAGGAATGAAGCTGGTGAAGGGTCTCAAGCAAAAGTCCTATGAGGAGCGGCTGAAGGAGCTGGGGGTGTTCAGCCTGGAGAAAAGGAAGCTCGGGGGTAAAGTTATGGCTCTCTACAACCACCTGAAAGGAGGGGATAGCCAGGCGAGGGTCAGCCTTTTCTCCCAGGCAACCAGCAACAGGACAAGAGGACACAGTCTTAAGCTGTGCCAGTGGAGGGTTAGGTTGAACATTAGGAGGAATTTCTTCACAGAAGGGGTGGTGAGACATTGGAATGGACTGCCAGGGAAGTGGTGGAGTCACCATCCCTTGGTGTGTCGAAGGAAAGACTGGATGTGGCACTTGGTGCCATGATCTGTTTGATATATGGTTTTGGGTCAGAGGTTATATTTGATGATCTGAGAATGTAACTTTTCCAATGTAACTGATTCTGTGATTCTATGATTCTGTGAAGCTGAATGTGAGCTGGTGGAGCAGTGGCTTATGGAGCGTGGGTCTGTGGGCCTGGGCAGTAGTCAATGAGCAGCACAAGCAAGTGAACTGCTCCTTCTGTGCGAACTCCTGGAAGCCAGTCTAGGATGGAGACACAGCTTTCTGCACAGGGTCCTCACGGGGCAGTAGCAGCTGTCAGGTGGAGGGGAGCAGATTTGGGGCACTGTCTGGGCACCAGTAGGTTTTGCTCCATGCTCACCACCCTCTGAGTAATGCTGATCCATGGCATATCCTTGTTCCCTCCTCCTCCTTAGCACTGCCAGTGCCAAGGGTCACATCATGGGGCTCTTCTGTATGTCACTGAACTGATCCAAGACAATGAAATGCCAAAGGACTTAGCTGCAGTTTCCTGTGGGACAACAGGAAAGGATGGTTCCAGCTTCTTGTATGGGCACTCGAAGTTAGATGCAGTGAAAACTTCCTCTGCACGCTGCCAGAGCAAGCACTGATAGCAAGGCCTCAGGCCCTACCAAGACAGACCTGGTTTCCATCATTACTTTGCTAATTTTACTGTATGCTGAAATTGATATTTTGCCCCTAATGGTCAAACTTCTGTATGAAATTATACCCATTCTTTCTACAAGTATTGAAATTGTGCTAGCTGGAGGGCATTAGTCCACACTCACCTGCTTTCACTTTTAATGGATGTTTCCAACCAAAGTAAATAAGGCCAAACCTTTTTTTTAAACAGATGACTGGTGAAACACATGCAGTAGCTGAGGTGCCAGAAACCACTGCTTACCCGTGTATGTACTTTGTAGGGTTTCAAAATGAGAGCATCTCTCTCAGAGGGCATGTTGTGAGAAGATGTGCCAGCCATAGCCTTTGTCTCTGCTCTAGTACAATATACTTTGTAAGATATGTCACAGTACTTTTCTTTTTGCACACCAAAAGATCCAAAGTAAATTGTGTGCTTTTCTATATTCTGAATCATAATACAGATAGACTGAAGTGACTCCTGTGCTCACAGAGAGTTAGGCACATACGGTGCTGCAAGACCATATTTTGGACATAATTTCTGAAAAGCTGTTGTACATACATTCAGGGAGGCACATACAGCCTAGTGTGGTATTTTTCCTTTTAAAAAGCTCATAACTGAATGCTTATACTCTCTTAGCACAATAGTCTGCAAGACTGAGATTTTTTCACCATAAAATTTTCTACTGATTTAAAAATAACTTTATACTCTGAGACTCCTGAATATCATCAATGTGAAAAATGAAGGTAAAAGGCACATAACTTGTAATGGGAAACCTCAATCAGTAGTTGGCATGTTCTGTTCACCTTGGGAGCTTACGTGCATATGACTGGAGGAAATCCTTTTTTCTCTATCACCATGCTTTTTCTTCTGTTTCTGCACTTTTTTTTCCTCTTTATCTAATCTCATATTCTGCTATCCACTTTTATAAGAGCTGATGAATTAAGTAGGGCTAAAAAGGTGTAGGATGATGCTCTTGAAACAAATGTGGTGCCCTCACATGTAATCTCAAATTACAAGCACAGAGGCAACTTTTACTTTTATGTAACTGCCTTTTTTCAGAAATCTCTCTCAAAGCAGAGCAGTCTGTCTTCACTCTCTCAGGAAGCTGCTGCTCCAGTTCTTGTTTCCAGACTTGACTACACCATTGCAGTAGCAGTTTCCAGACTGGATTAGAGTGTATTTACAGCAGAGAGTGTAACATAAAATTATATTAAAATGGATGGTGATGGAGCATTAAAATGATACCAACATTAACCTTCTGGAACAGGGGCGAAGCAATGTGTGCTCATCTAAAAACTCTACTATTCTAATTGCACCAAGTATGGAGAAACAGTGGTTTATCATCAGTGTGAATACTGCCATCAGGCTGATGACACCATTTGTGTCCTACATGTGTTGTGCAGCCACAGAATCTTCTGCCATCATTTTAATGAAGTCTAAAATAAATGTAATCAATCTTTCCCCCTTTTTAAAAGTAATGCCACAAAGCTGACAACATTTCTTGTAACATTTCTTGTTTATGTTATTGATGGGAAGCTGAGTATGTATTTGCATAATTAGAAAACGTCAAACATAAGACATCCAGACTACTACTTAATCCATTTTTTCTAGGTCTTAACACAGAGAATGACATCTAATAAATTTCCTGTTATTCTGATTTTAACATTTGTGAATCCATGTTGTTCCAGCAACGCTTGATATTCAGAACCACTTCTCTCCTTTCCCTCTGTTTGCACAAGCATGTTCAAAGACTGCAGCAGAGCTGTGCTCCTGTTCTTCTTCTCATCATCCAACACCATTTCAGCCAGCAAAATCCCACAGCCTGATTTAAAAACAAATGCATGCAACAGTTCTAATCCATTGTCAGGCAAGAAAATTTCTGCTACCATATATAGGGGCGCAAACTACAAGACCTGGGTGATTTCCTTTATCATTTATGGATTCGCTCTGCTATTAAATGACTAATCCACTATTAAATGAATAATCCACTCCTCTTACAAACCCCAGGAAATTCCCTTTCACAGTATGGAGTGATCAAACACAAGTCAAGGCACGTCTCTGTTTTCAGGGGAAAAGGGGATGACTTCCGTAGACTTGGCATAAGGACTATAGAAAACAGTACGACAGGAATAGAGTTGCATCTCTTTGGGATATACTGCTGCTTCACATTCATACTGAAATGATGCCTAGCAAAGAGAAGAGTGGATAGCAAGCATTACAGAAACAGAAAAATCAGCATTTCTGTTCAATACATTCTATATGTTATTTCTGTAGGACCCGAGTTCTTTGTGGTGGGACTGACCAAAGGATGAGAGCAGAACTTAAATGATCTGATTTACAGTCTTCTTCTCCCTATTCAGACCTGTGAGGGGAAAGGGAAGCCAAGAGAGGGCTACTGACAAAACAGGCGTTGCTATACATACTTACCTTTTGGCCTTGCACCAACTCAGATCAAAGTAGCAGCAGTTCATAGTGATTTTATTATTAAGTGCTGCATAACATTAATATCTTTTTGACCTTTAAGACAATCGCCTCAGACCCATTCCAACTCGTACACCTCAGACATTTAATAATCGTCAAAAAGTTTTAAAGTTTAACTCCCCTCATTCTTCATGTCAGGAAGATTTTCCTCAGTTATGCTTATTGCTTAGAAAATCTTTTCCGTGTTAGACTATTAAATCCACTCCTTCTACCAGTCAGCAAAAGATATTCAGAGCAACTGAAAAACTCATTTTGTATATTAATAAGATGAGCTTATAATTCTGCAGGTGACCAGGCCGCATCAAATGATTGCAGAACAGCTGAGACAGAAACAGACCACAAGACATCTCTAGTCCAGCCTCCCACTTAGAGCAGGGCAGCTCTACAACCAGCTCAGCTTCTTCAAGGCTTCTCACATGGAAGCCTCCAAGGACAGAGATTCCACAACCTCCCTGGACCACCTGCTCCAATGCTTAATTATGGCAAGAGTGCAAACCTGTGATGCAGGCCCACAGACACAGACATGCCCAAAGGACTAATGCTTAGTGTTGTGCCTTAATCACAGAGTACATGAAGGTTGTGTGGTAGCCAAACACATTCTATTCAAATTTTACAGTCAGAGACATAGAACTTAGGGGCACAGTTTTAAAGTTTGTGAGAGCTACAGGTGTGCCAACTTTAGGATTTGATTTAGGATTTGATTGTTTCTGACTCAAACAGCTTAGAGCAGCTTAAAAGAACAGCACTATGAACTTTATGAATAACTATGAGACACATCTGATTGCCAGAACGAGTCTCTCTCAACATCCAATCCTGTTAAGCGAATAGCAAGCTTCATGTCAATGTGGAAAAGAAACATTTCAAATTTATTCATTTGTTGAATATTCGGCCTTTTCTATTTTAAATGTCTGTACAGATGAGATTAGTCAAATTTCCACTCGTAGAAACCTTTTGCTAAGAATTAAAAACCCCGCCGTGGTAAAGTCAGACATTTCCCTGATTTTTACACCTGAAATGCCCTGTGGTGAGTGTGTTGCTCCTGATGAGTTGAATCACTGTGGCGCTTTTTCTTTACCCATTGGTCAAGGAGCAAAGTAACTCCTGATAAAGTAACATCCAGGCGGATGCAACTCTTAGCCTTCCTCATTGACGCTCTCTAATTTGCTGAGGTTGGTGATTCAGTATTGGCACAGCCTCTTTCACACTGGTTTATTTGGACTATTGCTGTACAAGTGACAGGCAGGAAACTCACAACTGACAGAGAAGAAAGCTAGTTTGAAAGTGCAACTTTAATCTCCAGAGAGGCTTCCACTACAAAGTACACTTTAAAAAGAAAAAATATCAGTGAAGTATCAGGAAAGAAATAAACATTAAGAGAGATGACATTAGTGACAAATTACTTGAAGAGATAAGTTCTCCAATTAAAGACTGAAGGATGAAGAAACTTTTATTTTTTAATTTTCATACAAGGTTTTACACATAAATCCTAAAACTCATCTCAATTAATGAGACAGAAAGCATGTATGGCCATTCAACCATATTCAGAACATCCCAGAAGTGATAGTAAACAATATGAACAGCTCTCAACTGCAGCCTGTGAAGGTACATAATGTGGCTGGAGGTCAGTCAGAGGTTGCTGAAGTTCCTCTGTGATGTTATAGCTGTTGTAGGAACATGTTTGAGGTTTGTTCTGTTTTCACTTTAGCTTGTAGAAAAAGCGCTTGAAAAAGACTATCCTTGAGATGTTTTTGAGTAAGGTCCCACACAGCAGTGAAAAAGAGGACTAACATCCCCAAATTCAGGCAGATGGTACAATATTAATTTTTAATTTTTCATTTCTGATAAAAAGGAGCAGTAACCACTAAATACACTGCAGAGGGAGAATTCTCTTTAATTTTAAGGTCCAAGAAAACGAAAGTATTCATGTAGCTCAATACAAGCTTGCAGTTTTAACTTTACATGCTATACACAGCTATGTCAAGTCTAAGCTTAATACAGTCTGCAGAAGAACTGGACATTAGGGTATTTCACATGCAGGAGTTTCGGCCTGCCCCAGACACTCTTTAAAATGCACAGGATTCACACCTGCAGAAGCTGCACTCCAACTTGTATCCGAGGCCTGTAACAACTATGCTTCATATAAAGGGCCAAAATTATCCTAAACTGCCCATATGAGCTGGTTGATGATGGGTGTATTGCACAAGGGGGTGAAAATTCAGCATCCCAGATTGCTTCTGGGCACACTACAGTGACAGACTCTTCCTGAAGCACAGAACGGCATCTAGTAAGTTTCCTGTGATCTTAATTTGTACATCTGTGAATCCATATTTCTCCAGTAGCTGTTTATATTCTGAGCCGCTTCTCTGCTTGCCTTCAGTCATACTGAGGGATTGCAGCACAGCTACAGAAGGGTGCGTCTTCTGTTCATCAAGCACAGTTTCTGCCACTAGCAAGGCACTTCCTGCATTTCCAAAACAACCAAAAGTGGTTCCGTGTTAAGTATTTTTAGCTTTAACTTAAAAGTGTTTTGCTCAGAGACAGTTACAAAGGTCTGCTCACAGTGATTTTTTAATGGTCTTCAGTGGAAATCAGTGAAAGAAGTGTACTTTCAGGGATCTCTTCCTGTAAGCAACCATTTAATTAAAACGAAGGGAGAGTTTAGAGCACTGTCTCCAGAAGTTCAGATCACTTCCTGCCTAAGCTCTTAAACTCAGCCTTGCTTTCATTTGAACCAAACAACTCCTGTAAGCATCTGTCATACCTCAATCTTTGCATAAGATTAAGACAGTCACCCACAATTTTCTTTCATAATTTATAATCAGGATTATCATTTATGGGCTAGATCTTATTTTGCATGCTCTGCTCCGAAACAAACTTCAGAGCTGAATTAAGGAATCAGATGATCTTAGTGGTCAGGCTTTTCTGCTTTTTGTCTTCTTTGATCTTTAATACTGCCGGAATATGAGTCAGCAATATGCCCTGGCAGTCCAAAGGGACAACCATGTTCTGGGGTGCATCGAGCACCGGATAGGAAATCGTTACACAGGTGATTGCCTCACTCTACTCTGCACTGGTACTGCCTTGCCTTGAGTACTGTGCGTGGTTTCGGGCATCACAATATAAAAAAGACATCAGGCTATTAGAGACCATCCAAAGGAGGGCCATGAGGATGGTGAAGGGTCTTGAGGGGAAGCCTTAAAAGGAGCAGCTGAGGTGACTTGGTTTGTTCAGCCTGGAGGAGGCTGAGGGGAGACCTCATTGTGGTCTTCAACACCCTCACGAGGGGTAATGGAACGGGAAGTACTGATCTCTTGTGACCAGTGACAGGACTCAAGGAAACAGCATGAAGCTCAGTCAGGTTTAGGCTGGATATCAGGAGAAGGCTTTTCACCCAGAGGATGGTTGGGCACTAGAACAGGCTCCCCACAGAAATGATCACAGCACCAAGACAGTCTGAGTTCAGGGGGTGTTTGGACAATGTTCTCAGGTGCATGGTATGACCCTTGGGGTGTCCTGCATAGGGCCAGCAGTTGAACTTGAGGATCCTGATGGGTCCCTTTAAACTCAGTACTGTTTGATTCTGTGATTGTGTGCAGTTTTGCGTGCCTCACTGCATATGACCAAGATGGTGAAGGGCCGTGAGGGCAACATTCATGAGGTACAGCCGAGGTTCCCTGATCTGTTCAGCCTGGAGAACAGAAGGCTGAGGTGAGACCTCATCACCATCTACAACTTCCTCAAAGGGAGCAGTAGAGGGGTGAACTAGTGACAGGACACAAGGAAATGGAATGACGCTGCATCAGGGAAAGTTCAGAATGGACATCTGGCAAAGGTTCTTCACCCAGAGGGTGGTAGGCACTGGAACAGGCTCCCCAGGGAAGTGGTCACAGCACCAAACCTGCCAGAGTTCACGGAGCATCTGGATGACCTTCTTAATCATATGAACTAGTTTTAGTTAGTCCTTCAAGAAGCAAGGAGTTCAACTTGATTATCCTTATGGGTCACTTCCAACTTGAGATACTCTGATGATTCTATGATTCAAATGTAGTAGAAAGTCAAAGAGGCTAGGTATTTCTCATGGTATGTGTGCATAAAGTAGAACAGAATTTCAGACAGTTTACCATATTCCAGACACTACTGAGATGGCAAACCAACAGCAAAACAAACTGCTGCTTCTTGATTAACCCAAAGGAGCTTTAGTTAGGCTAATTTTATGTACAGAAATAAGCACGTGATTAGTACAGGCTTAGTACGACTGGGTATGGCAGAGACTGGGGAGATGATACAGTTGTATGTGAAGCCTGCAACTATAGTAAAAGCTTAATATATACAGTTTTATTTGCAACTTTGTTTCCTTCCTTTTCTTAGTCGGTATTATCATAATGCAAGCCTAGACATTCAAGCAAAGGCTACTACAATTGAACAGAAAAATATTGTAAGTTCATATTAAAAAAGCATTACTCAGTACTCATTAAAGGTACATTAACATGCACCTTTAAGCTCACAAGATGAAAAAAACATACCTGGTCTGCAAACAGCTGATATCTTGCTTAATAGCACATGGATCTTTTCATCAGGCCAGTCATGAAGAACACGTGAAAGGATGTAAAGATCTGCTTCTGGAAGATTATCCTTGAAGAAGTCACCTGTTGGAAAACAGAGTTAGTACATTCCTACAGAAACCACAGAGCACATACTACAAAAACAAGGCGCTCAGCAGAGTAAAAAAGTAACAAGAATGAACAGGTACAGGTATGCCTTGATTTGCAGATAAGGAAAGTGTAGTTAAAGAGCAGATCACAGGCAAGAATTCTGTAACAAAAATGGAGAGCAAGCCTAAAGCAGGGAAGGAGACAAAGTTCTTTGTAGACACCATGTTGATCTTGTCTAGAAATGAAATGCCTCAGAAAAGCATATGCAGCCTCTGCTACCGGTGGTATTCAAAAAATTACTAATTCAGACTTATTTAGCCATATTCTCCAAACATTTTGTATCCCCACTGACTAGAAAAATACAATGTCCCCATTTAGCATGGGTGAACCTACATTGCCTCGTACTAAAGATATGTTTGGGGTTAGAACAGCAGGAAAAGAGCCTGTTCTGTGCTCAAGGATAACAGAAATTAGACAAAAGATCATGTGCTACATTTACCTGATACAAATGTCACTGGAGCAGTGTGTTGTCCTGAAGGCTGAAAGAAAGAGGTGTTCACAATGACTTCTGGAAGGTCAAATACTGTGACCTTGAGATTTGGGTATACTTGTACTAATTCATGAGCCAGAGCTCCCGTGCAACCTGTTAAAAGTTTAAAGAAGTCACATCAAGTATTTTCTCCCAGAATTTGCTGACGCTTTTGGGACAAGGCTGTATATAACATTAAAATAGACATCCAATCAGAACTAGAGGTAGACAGTCAGCTCCATAACTAACATGGGCAACAGGACTTCCTGATTGATAGAGCACGGTTTTAAAGCTTGTGGAATGCAGGCATGACTCCTTGCTGACACAGAACTGCTAATGTGACCTTTGATATCAGTACCTCAGGGTTTTTTTTGGGGAGTATCAAAATGCAAATGAAAAGGCAAAGACTTCTATTTGTTGAAGAAGAGCACATTTAACTGTTTAGCATTTACAAGGCAGCGATACATGAAATTTGACAAACGCTCTCCAGCATAGTAAAGCTTGTGAAGTTTTGGAGTCTCTGCACAACTGGCAACGCTTGTACTGGTATGGGGTTAATTCCTCTGACATGCTGTCCACCTCCCCAGGCACTGAAAGTGTGCTTCCTTCAGTGGATCTCTCCCTATGTAATAACACTCCCTCTGCAGCTCCAAGCACAGGGCAAAAAAAAGGAATGCTAAAAAGAAGAGCTTCTTTAGGTATATCACTGGTCTTCAACATTTTGGTGCACATCTTAGGTATTAATAACCACAACAATACACAAAACAAACCCACCAGAAAAGAATCCAAACTTTTGTTCTAGCAGTGCAGTGTTTCAAGTTTGACACCCCAGTAGTGGTGGTTCACTACTTTCATTACTTTTGAAAATCCTGGATATGCCTAAGGAGAGCAACAACACTGCTGAAAATGGCACTCCCAGCCCAATGCTGTATCACCTAAGCCACAAACGATCTTCTTTTCTGCCTTGAATTGTGTAACTGATTGAGACAAACATTCACTTATCTTAAACTATTCATATACCATTTAGATAACTCTGCTTTCAAAAGGAATTAGCTGCACTGCTCTTTTATTCTGACATTGCAATATCAGAAAAATAACAATAGATAACATTACTGCAGTTCCAGTAAAAAATATACACGTCTTTTAAGAAATAAAATGTGGAACTGAAATCAAACTTTTCCCTTTAATTTCATACAAGTTCAATTACAAGCCATACCTCCTAAATCACAAGCAGATTTAAACTGTGAAAGATCAAACGCTGTAGCCACATCTCTTGCTGTCAGGTGAGCAATGCTGTGCATGGCAGCCATAAAACGTTGCTTTACCTCCTGGCTGTGATAATAGTCCTAAAAAGGGGGAAAAGCAGAGTATTTAAAGTTTATTATCATTAATTAATTAAAACTATGTACAACCAAGGTAGTAGGTAAACGTGGTGAACATAAGAATTCCCAAAATGAAAAGGTCCATTAAAAGTGCCACTGACTATGTGCTCATCTAAATCCTTTGCTGTAATGATAAGCAGATTTTTGCATTCCCTCAAGAATTCTGATCACACAGACATCTTGAAAAGACCGACTTAGAAGACTGAAAGAAAAACTCAAGCGTTCCTTCTTGATATCCTCACAAATTGCTTTCATTTTTTTCAAACGTTTATTCTCCCGTGACGGGAAAATAACTAGATAATTGGACCATACCATAAATCAGAAACATTAAAGATCATACTGTTTTTTCTGATTAGGGAAGAAGCAAGCATTCAGTACCAGAACCTCATGCCTTTACCTTTTCAAGGATACACACACACAAATCCCTTTACATTTCACTTTTATACAGATTTCACCAGTTATGGCTGGCTTTGCAACTATCATGAAGTGGAAGTATCTTCCGGCTGTGGTGCACATAGTAGCATAGGCAGCCCATATATTCTGCTGAGACATCCCATCCTGTACACATATGGAGCCCAGGTCCAAACTGGACACAAGCATCACCCAAGCAAAATTGATAACCCAGATGTTTAACAAAGGATGAGATCCAGTTCACGTACATTAAACCACTCAATTTGTATATAAATTTAGTCATCTACTGCAACAGGTATCCTAAAGCAAAGTATCCTAACTCCCTCTAAAGACCTTTTGAATGATTTCCAAAGGAGCTTCTGTCCTCCAGTTATTTAAGTATTAACATGAGGCTAGCAGAACTTTTAAGTCTCCAGAAATCCTTATTTCATTCCACTGACTATATACGACAGATGTAGACATCTCCTTCAGGAGACTACCTTCATCACCATCTTGAAGTTAAATACAAATTAAGGACCTCAGGATGTAGTCTGAAGTACAATTTAAGCCAGCAGTGGTGTCAGAGAGATGAAGTCCTGACATATTCTCCTGCTCACACTACCAGCTCTCTCCTTACACAGGCACAAACATTTATGCCTCTCAGCCTGCTTCACCAGATAGGTAATTGACAAGTTAGGCTAGTTATAACACTAAGTGATTCTCCAGTCTGATCACATCCACCTGGGCTAGCATTGGGAAAGGAATGCCACAGACTGAAAAAGATGGCAGAAGGATTACAATTTTATCAGCAATAGATCAGCTTGAAGCTTATACAAAACGACAAAACTTCGTGAAGGAGATTAGATCCCTTCTCCACTGCATCAACACAAACCAGCTTTGACTACACAGCACAGCCTAAACTTGGATGCACATCAGTATCAACAGACTGGCATCCAATATGGAAGGAGTGTATGTGTGGTAAGGTACTACCTGGTATTATGAAAAGGACACAAATGTAAACTAAACAGGCCCAGAGGTTGTTCTGAGAGTGTGTCAGTGGGATGGGCAACACTTCATCTGGAGAATTTCTGTCAGCACTTGAATTTTCCAATATATTCTGTGGTTGTTCCACTACTTCTACTCCACTACATAGCCTGAAGCTGAAGGGAACAGAAGCCTGGGACTGATGAGTTGCATTGTGTTTCTACCATTTCTGAGACCGACAAACTTTCTTCAAACAACTGTCTCCATTTGCCCCTAGGTCAGTTCTGGGCTCCTCACAGCTGGTTCTGATACTAGTAAGAGTTTATATTACCTTAAATAGATCATCTGCTTTCTTTCCAAAGGCTCGATGATTCTGCCTGCTCCCTTCTTTGACAGCAGACTCCAAGTTTGTGAAGAGAGGCCAAAGGTGATCATTAGAATGGATGATGTAGCCATGAAGTGAGTATTTACCGTCTGAGGTCAGGTAGGTATTTGCTGAGTCTGTATTACTGTAACCTTATTGAAAGAAAACAGTTGTAACCAGCTTTGTTTCAGTACTTTACAACTGTTGTTTAAATCTGAAGGCATATTTTCCTGCATAAATAGCTAGCAAATCCTGATCTTATGATCTAGTAGTACAAATTTTGCAGAAAAAGTAATTAATTCTAAAAGTCTTGTCATTCTTAGAGGCTTAAGCACTTAGCTTATAATAAGAGTTTAGATGCTAGAAAATACAGATACACACTGATTTATTATTTTTATTTTAAACCAGAGTATCTCAGTTAGATACCTAATATTCAAGGGCCAGTATTAGAAGTTCCTCATTCTTGACTGTATTTTTGTTTCGATTATGGCTTCTTCTTCCCTGAATTCAAGCTTTCTCTGCTATGTTTTGCCTTTAGGGCTTTTTCATTTGTCTTGTCCCTAAACAGAGTAAAAAAGACTCCTTTATTTCCTTTTCTTGGCACTTCACCATTTCAAATCCTACTATGTAAATCATGCACATGGAAACTTGGAAATCCATACTGTGGACAAAAAAAGTTAATCCTAAAACTGACTCCCTCACTTACATACACCTTCAAGGACTGCTCCAGTTCGGAGCACTAAAATTTAAGTTGTTATCTAAGAAGAGGGACACATTGCAGAACTCTCCTTATTAAAAGCCTGATCATATGCTAAAGACTGACTGCACTGCTGCAGCAGGGAATGGAACTTGACAATTATTTTAGATAGAAACATAGAATCACTTCAGTGGAAAAGCCTTCTAAGATTATCAAGTACAACCTTTAACCCAGCACTGTTAAGTCTGCCATTTAACCAGGTTTCCAAGTACCACACCTACACACCTTTTAAATACCTCCAGGGATGGTGACTCAGCCACTTCCCTGGGCAGCCTATTCCAATGCTTGACAATCCTTTCAGGGAGGAAATTTTTCCTAATATTCAATCTAAATCTCCCTTGGCATAGCTTGAGGCTGTTTCCTCTTATCCTGCTGTTTGTTACTTGTAAAAAGAAACCATCTCCCACCTAGTTTCAATGCCCTTACATGTAGCTGTAGAGAACAATAAGGTCTCCTCTGACCCTCCTTTTCTTCAGGTTTAACACCTTCAGCTCCCTCAGCTTCTCCTCCTCAGACTTGTGCTCCAGACCCTTCATCAGCTCCATTACCCTTCTCGGGACATGCTACAGCACCTTAGTGTCTTTCTTGTCATGAGGGGCTTAAAACTGAACACAGGATTCAAAGTGAGGCCTCACCAGGGCTGAGTACAGAGGCACAGTCACTGCCCTGGTCCTGATGGCCACACTACTGCTGATATAGGCCAGGATGCCATTGGCTGTCTTGGCCACCTGGGCACGTGCTGATTCACGTTCAATTGCTCTTTCAACCAACATCCCCAGGTCCTTTTCCACTGGGCAGCTTTCCGGCCACTTTTCCCTCAGCCTGTAGTGCTGCATGGGGTTGTTGTGATTCAAGTGCAGATGACACATCTGAGCTATTACACTGTTTGCTGGGACTGTGCATGCAACCTTTTCTTAGAAATTTGGTCAGTATTATGTCCAGAGAGAAAAACAATCTAAAGTTTCCATAAAGGAGACCTGAATGTGTTCATTATATAAAGCCTGCCCCCATATGAAACAATTCCAGCTACCAATAATGAAAGCAAAGGAATAACAATCCATTCCCCTCTCCCCCAAATCCAAGTTAACCACAATATCGAGTCAGAACCTGTGACCTTAAAAAGTATCTCTTCCAGTCCTGCCTGTCTTTCAGTACCATATGCAGTTGCAGGGAGGATAAATTAATCACCTTGTGGTGTTTTCTCCAGCAATCCAAGAGAAGCACATGCATCAAGGAGTCTTTCAGTTCCACATACAGAGGTTCCAACATCATTTGCAATATCCACAGCCTTCATCGGACCTTTATCTTTCAGATGATCAAATATCTTCAGCTTAGAGGCTACAAACAGAGCCTATGTGTAGGTAAGAAATTGTTATCATGCTGCATTTAAAAGATTGCAATCAAGAAACAAAAGAACTATACTATTTGCCTAGAATTATTCTACACAACTACTGTTAAACTACTGCAACACAGTTTAACGAACCTCCTAAAAATTGCTCCCTTCCTTCTCAGATGGTTTCAGTATCTTGGCCAAATAACAGAACTTTTAATAACAGTGTTTGGGAGAGAAGGGAACTCACAGTATTGTGGAATGCAGCCTACAAATTTTGTATGAAGACCCACTTCTTTATTCAGCTATTTAGCATTTCCCCATCTATATGGCTTTTTGACCTTTTGGAACATTTTTAAGTGTATGAACCAAGACCAAAAGACCAAATTAAATTTGATATACCCAACGCATAAGGAACTCAAAACTCTCTACTAATATAGTGCAACAGCTTCAGTTGCTAAAATACAGGTCTTTATTTTATTAAAATTAAGGAAGAAAACCAAAAAGATTAAGAAAAAAAAGAATAAAACTTCTCAGGACAACTGTACTCCTGGCACACCTTAACAGGACGTGTACACATGGAATGGGGATGAGAGAACAGCTAATGCCTTGTGGTGAAGAAAAGGTCATGGGCAATGGCGGTCTTAAGTTGAAAACCTTAGCCAAACTTTTTAAAAGAAATGCTAACTAAACCAGAGAGTAAAGTTAATGAGATGTGGTAATATATACCTCTCTATCCAAAATTAATTTGCAGTTCTACAGTTTCTGTATTCTGAAGTAGGTAAGACACCTAAAACCAAGGAACTTATGGAGAGCACAGCAATGGAGGCAAATGCAGCAATCACAGAATCCATTTCTTTACAACTGCAAGCAACTATAATGAAATTTAAAACTAAAGGTAATCAAGGAAAGAAGGGCCTTGACATTCTGCTTAATAAAAATCAAAGGGAAAAAAGGGATTAACTTTGAGAGGTAGATCTGCTACTATGTGTCCATATACTCTATCATCTTCACCTCTTTTTACAGTTTCCTTTGTTATTCTAGTAAGACTAATATATAATATAATATAGCTGGGATTTATTATAATCCAGGCTTTCACAATATTGAGCCAATTACATGTAGTTTACAACCAGGTGGCTTCTGAGACTTGCCCAGTCTTTGGACTGACAACAACTGGAAACTATTAGAACAGGAAAAAGGTGAGAAGATAGGGCAGAAAACTTGGCTGACCCACCATTCAGTAATTCTCAGTTAAAAAAAAAAAAAAAGAAAAAATTTCAAAGATCTGAGTACAGATCAGACTATGTAAATTTGGAACATAGTAAACTTGCAAGTTTTTTAACTTGGCAGTATTTAATCCTGATCCCCTCCTGTTCTGCAACAGAGCTGTTCAGAGTAAAAGAGACAGCAACATGTTCACCGGCAGGAGATTCTACTCTGCTTTATAAAGTTCTTGAGGCAACACTCAAGAATCGGAATGAAAAAACTTGGGAGTTTTTGTGGAAATAAATGCTTTTGTGTGCTCAAACCTATTCTGCAAATGGAAAGATGATGAATTTTGTCATATCACAATTCATTGCTACTGGTAATTTTACAAATTCCCACAATGAGGGAAAAAAACCAATCCCACTAGTTCAACATGCCATTCAGTACTTTATACTATGACTTTACACTGGAGTAGTGGGAAAGCAAGGCTGTTCCTTTTATTTGCAGCCTCCACTTTCACTGCACAAAACAGGATTCAGCATCACACCACTGTAAATAGTACAAATAATGTATAACCACATGCTAATGATTCTCCCTATTTATTTTTATTTAAATTGAAGAAATGCTAAGCATCATCTCACCCATTCAAATACACTGTTCCCTGTGGATACACAAGCAGTTCACAAATGCAGCAACCTCAAAGCCACTTTATTCCAAACCTCTCAGGACAGCTTTGCATGCCTGCGAGCAGCACGCCCACAGATCTACATCACATGATCACACTACAGTCTTCCTTCAGAGCTGAGCACAACTCCCCACTGTTTCACCAAAACTATTGTTCACTGTCTGGTGTGCCTCCCCCCATTCACCTCAAAGCTGTCCTATCTTTAGTTCCAAGTTTGCATTTCACTGCCACTTGAGCACTTTTTTTTCACTTCTCCCTAAAACACAACTTGATGGAAACCAGTGATCTATTAGAATGATCACTGTTCATTTCTTCTTCACTACTGTCTTTGCTACACTGGAACTAAGAGTAGAAAATCTGGGAGTACTTAAAATGTACAGCTATGCATTTCTCATCATGCTTGGTTGATGAGAAATGTATGTGACCTTGTTTGTGAGCTGTTACGAGTATGCCTCCAATCAGAGAGAGCATGGATATTATCAGTTAAACACACGTGGAACATGAAACAGGTTATTAAAAAATAATATTCTGAAGAGGCAGTAAAAAATTAAGATCTTCCACAGAATTCTAATGCAAAGCAGTAAAAGTTAGAAAGGAAATATAATATATACATTTTTTGTCAGTTTTAAGCCAGGTGAGTTAACCACATTAAATGCTTTCTTCAGAGAGTAAATTCAGGCTTGGTTGTGCTCTTTTGATCAGTATAAAAAAAAAAAATCTCCAACTTCTTTTCCCTCTTAATTCAAAGAGATAAAATTATCAAATAGGCAACTGACATTTCATAGAACACAAAAACAAATACAAAAAAGCAAACGAAACAATGTTTGCACTGCACCCGAAGCTTCAACTATCTTAGATTCTTCAGAACTTCAGTGGTCCTTTTTTACTAATTATTAATACATTCTTTCCCCAGCTCAAGTATTTCACATAACTGGTACATCCTGGAGTCCAGTGAAACAAATGTATCAAGCAACAATGTAATAAGTAGTTTTATTTTTTTTCCCTTACCTTTGAAGCTCTAAAACCATCCATCAGCTCTAGAATTTTGGTTGGAAGTTTTGCTGCACTCTGCGACACTCCATTCTGATTTTCCAAAGGTACTGTAAAACCAGTTTTGACACCAGAACTGTTTTCAGAAGTGTAAACAGCTCCTGAGGAATGCATCCCACTGCTGTCCGACTTACTAGCACCTTTGCGCTTCATGAAATTTGAAGATTCACTTTCTCCATCACTTAGGTTTTCAAAAGTGTCCACAGAAGGGATAGAGTCGTACTTTTTATGTTGTACATTATGTTTAGAGGGCGGATAGTACAATTCTGCTAGCTTTTTGCAGAAGTGATTTAGAGGAAATCCCACCACATTCAAGAAGTCTCCATGGACATACTCAACCAACATTCCACCAAGGGCTTGTATACCATATCCACCAGCCTTGTCCCTGGGGAAGAGAAAGCAAAAACAACATCGATCTAATTAAGGTTAAGAGTAGAGGTATCACAGAACACTAACAATCCACCACTACTGCAGAGGATGGAATAAAGACTAGTGTACCTAAGTTAAAGGCAGATTAAATCTACTAGCTAGGCTCAACACTTCAATTTGTAAATCACAAGATAAATATACAGATCAGTATTTCCACTTAGGGCGAGTAGCCAAAGTGCAAGACTTGCACTTCAGACAGTTCAAGTGCCACAGTCACCTAAGCAGCAGGTGACTGCAGTCAGAGTGTGTTGTCATAGGGCACCCAGCATTTGCCAAGTCATGGCTACCAAAAATGTAACAGTGTCACCAAGACCAACACTGCCACTGGGTCACCAGATACATACTGACCCTCACCCAATTCCACAAGAGGCTGAGAAGCCTTTAGGAATGTTAGGTCCCAAAGGAGCTCAACAAAGACAACTCCTTAGAATTCAAATGACTGTGTCTTGCAGATCTCAGTCATAGGAATACCTGAAATGAGGACTGGGAAGACAGGACTTTCTGGGGAAGGAGCAACCTATGCAAACAAGATCCACTACTCCATTTAGCCCTATTCATCTCTTGTGCAACCTTCCGAGACAGAAGCAGAGTTGTGGTTCACAACACGGTACTCTTAGATGTCATGGTAATACTGGTAATTTGGTACAATAATGTACATGCGCAGAAGTTAACCTTGGAAATCTAATTTGTCTTTAGGCGTAATTATGCAAATTCCACAGAGTAGAATGGAAATGCATACAAGTCAGATAAGCTGCAGTAGACCTAACAATTTTACTTTTGTTCTCTTACAAGGAACAGGCAGTTAAAAGTATGTTTCCTACATAACAGCAGAATCTGAAAGCCCACGTCAGCAAGCTTAGAAACCAAAGGTCAGTCAGTCTCAGATCTATTAACTTAAGGTAGCATGGAATTAAGCAAACTGCTTGAGAAAGAAGGTTACTACAAAAAAAAAAAATTACTGCTAATTTTTTAATCTTAGATTTGATCAGAAACAGCTTTTTTAGTACTTATCTCTGGATTCCCTTTCTAATAGCATCCTAAAACAAACACAGGAATTAGTATCCTAGCAAGTAGGATTTTCTGAATTGCTATAAATTGGGGAATAGGGATTTTCTTTGAATCTTGCATTTTAAGTACTACCTTATAACTTTGTCATTGCTTAAATTATTTCTTCTTTTATAACACTCTTACTACTTACCTCAACTAAATTAGGATTATAATGACTAAAATGTCTTCTCATTTTGAAATGAAGTTGCAGTCATTTTGGTATATGCTTACAGGGAGGCAAAAAACATTATGACCATCAAAACCAGCTGTATCATACTCCCAGCAAGAACATTAACCCAACTGGCCACATATTTATTTTTCTACAACACTATGTTCTGGGATTGGATCCTGAAGAGAACATTTACATTCTACATTTTATTAATTCACAGTAAAGTCTGAAACTGTAGAGCTCCAAGCTCTGTCATCACCTCCTTCCCAGACTGCAGTAGGGTCCTTTGGTTTCACTGCCATCAGAGGAGAGCTACTAAAACCACATACAATTTTCAGGCTAGAAGTTGTAAGCAGAGACAGAGAAAGTTGTTCAAAAGGGAAAGATTACAAAATAAAAAGCTGCATCAAGAGAGGCTGGCAGAAACTAAGTCTACTCATTATACAAGCCCAAACCAGTTAGAATTACTGTGGTACAGCCTTCTTTCTACAGATAGACAGAAAAGAAGAAAGGGACACTGCCTGCAAGCATAAAATCCTTGATTAGAAAGAGGAACAATAAAACAAAAAGCAAAACATCTTTCTGCAGCCAAAATTTAAGGGTTTTTATTGCCTCATCACAGACTACCTTGAGACAACAATTTCCCCTCCTTCCTTACCCATACTTTAAGTCAGCTATGTATTTCTAGTATTAGTCTCTGTCACCAGTGATGGACTTAAATACTATATGCCAATTTTCTTCTTGGTAGAAAAAGAACTCAATCTCATTCTCAACACTAGTCATTTTTCTTTTATTTCTTCATGTGATCATTAGGTCTTGTATTATTTTATAAAATTATTTTGCCATTAAATAAAAAAAAAAAGAAATCATCACCTGACTGCAATACAGTGTTTAGAAAAACCTGTGTGCATATAACTGCGTAACCTATATGGGTGGCCATGGAGGAGGGTACAAAAATAACCAACCAAAAAAAACCTGCTGTGAGGTACTTCTTACTGTTTTGCAAAATTTATAGGACACTCTTTAGTAGTTCCTTTGCAAAGTCAGAACAAATGCTTCCTATCCTCAGATATCCTATTATATGAACAAAGATCAATTGGCTTCTGCCTCAGAGAGTAGTGAAATGCATTCTCTCAACCTCTGGCCCCTGAGAAGCCCTTGATGTCACACACCCTGTTTAGCAGAATGAATAGATTGACCCAGCACTGCTTATGAGCCATTTTGCTGCAGCAAAGCACTGCTAAAGCATATTTGCTTCCAGGGGAAATATTCAGAATATTCCAAAATAATTTTCAACCTCGCATTCTTCCTAAAAATCCACGGTCATTTCTCCTTCCAACCGCAACTTGATGACCCACTAAATCTAAACATCATGCTAATTAGCATCACCTTCTAAAAACCTACCTAAGAATTTGTTACAAGCTGTAGTCTTGCCAAAACTCTCCACATAATCCAATTTAACATCAGTCTGTTCAATAAGCTGTGAACCTTACATGCTCACAAAGTATGCCTCATTTACACATAAGCATTGAAGTATATCCAAAGTCTACACTGGTTCCTTTCCCCAGTAAAACATGACTTTATTGTTTTATAGCACAAATGAGTTTAAATACCACCACTATTTATATTCTTACATGGCCAGAATTGAAGCTACAGAGACAAAAGTTCATGTCAGATCACCTGATACACAGTCCATAGTGCTAACTATGCCTTCACAAGGCGTCAGCAAACACAAAGGAAAGACAAAGTCCTTTCCCTTGTTGTCTCCAAATAAGTACTTTTTTTTTTTTTTTTTAATCTAGTGAACTTCATCTTAGGAGTAGTAATTAGGCATTCTGTTCTCATCCTATCTGTTCCATGGAATCACTGTTGTCTGGTATATTGTCTTTGTAAACGTTCCCTACATAGGTCAGTAACTCTATTACCAGCATAGCAGGAACACAAGCTAAAGGACAATTCTGGCACAGGAACACACAAACTGTGTTTTCACTTATCACAAGGATAAGTGAAAATTAAGCTGGTGTTCCTTGCATCAGAGCAGTTATTCTGATAGACTAAATACACCGAGTTCTAGCTTCTTCCAATACAGTTCCATGATGCCCTGATTATCCCACACTCACTCATTTCACTTGTTTATAATGAGAACTATGCATTGTCTCAGGCATCAAAGATCCCTGAATGCCTCTGCTAACAGAGAGATAATTGTATATTGCACGATTATTGTTTGCTCTAATCCAGAGTATTTCAAGTCTTCACTTTTCAGATTCATTAGGGTTCTAAAAAGGTAGCTCACTTTCCCTAGAGAAATGACAGCTTTACACATGAACAAAAGAACAGTGACCTTGCACCACCCACGCTATCTTTTATCATACACACGGAGGAAAATTTCACAGAACACAGGACAATGTTTTACACTGGTGGCTTAATAATGTACCCTAAGGCCTATTCTCAAGTGTTGTGTGGTGGCAGCAGGGTCTTACTTACATTGGCTCCCCACTATGAATGTACTCCCATAAGAGCTCTTCAGACAGCTCAGAAAATTTTACTTTAGTCTCTTCATAGAAATCGGTGATTTCCATCTCTAGCTGATTGTCTACAGAAAGGAAGAGGCCTTATTAGAAACAGGAATTGTAGTTTAGAGAGCACAACATCTAAGCTTTATTTCTTAATCATTTGACAATTTTCCTTGAGAAAAATTAAATATATTACACAGATGTATGAAATGACTAATAATGTTCCTTAGGGACAGTGGACTCAACTTTCCCAAAACAGTAAAAGTTTGCATTTTCAACCTCTGCCATCCTGTCTCAGGGCCAACACACTGCTTTTCCTGAGTGGAATTCTTAAATTAACAATGCTTACACAAAGCTATTTATGGATGCTGGCACACACATCCAGCAGTGAGTACAAAGAAGGTGACAATCACCCTTCCAACTTTATGACTGTTGTCAAAGAACTCTTAACAACACATCAGAGTTCAACATGTAGCTGTCATAAAAGTGGGAATGTGCAGCTGCACCTGCACTTCAGACTTGGGTATCCAGCAGTCCCATCAGGAACCATCATCTTCCTATCATCTCTCAAGAGATGACAAGATTATTTCAGACTTCTGTAGCTGGAACTGGCTGAGGGAAGGTGCAATAAAGTACTGCACACCTGGGTATGGACCCTGCTGCATGTGGTACACTGTGACCCTGCTGTCACTGCAGGCAGAGACTTTTCCTAAACATGTTCAAAAGGCAACAGTGAATGAGTGTGCATATTACAGATTATTAGCTCTCTCTACTCTTTTCTATAAACACCAAGCTCAGAATCCCATTAGTGCAGTTCTGGTAGCAGTGGAAATGCTTGAGGAGGAGTAAGAAATATCTACAGTGCAGACCAAGGGAAGAATGCTAACCAACTTCTAATGGTGGTAGTGTGAAAACAAAACACCCAAACATTTAATGACCCAGATGAAATAGGAAAATCAGTGCATATGAAGACAGATTACCAAGTCTTTCAGTTTTGATAAAAAGCTCTAATCAGCTCAGAATGAAAATTTCGTCTTTAACAAGTTAAAAAACACATTGTAACAATAAACTGTAACTAAAAATGTACTCTATAAAAACTGTTCTATCGATTGCATGTCTTGGGGAATATGCAGACTAAAGGTATTTTTACTCATCTGACTGTGATGCAGTTCAAATTTGTAAATGTCATATGAGATGTGCTGTTATGGCATTGCTACTACAGTGTGGTGCACTTAACTTTCTTCCTAGAATAAACAGTTAAAGGCATTATTTACATTAGTGGGTTGCTCACAGGAACCCCTTGGTAACGTGTTTTATTTCTTTTGCAGCAGCTCTCCCTCTACTGTACTAGCATATTAGCAGTACTGCATTACTAACTTTTTTTCTATTTTACAAGCGTGAAGAGCAATCATTCCAGAAAAGATTAAAAACTGTTAATTTGTCTACAGAAAGACTATGTCCAATGAAACATCAGAAAAATGATCCCTGTAAAAGCTCCACTAAAAGACTATTGGCACAATTATCAGATGATGCCCCTTGAACACTCCTCAAATTATATTAATGGTACAATTTCCATAAAAACCACTCGCTTTGTCTATAAATTATCTAATAAAGAATATTGGTGTATTGCTCCCTACAGCATCTTAACAGTCTGAGGCATTAAGGCTCACCTGGTGTAAACACAACACAGAATAAAGTTGATATAGATCACATTCAGATAAGTCTCACAGTCTGAATACCTTACTTGGATTTAATTTAGAATATTCCACAACTTACACTGTCCTTTCAATTAGTCTTGTAACTTTCAGAGACAGTATTTCTAAACTCCATTGTATTTTGTCACTTCCCTTCCTGTGTGAAGGCTGAATATAGGAAGAAGGTTGGCTTTTGTGATGAGTCTTTAATTTATATTTTGATAAGGTAATTCTTGAGTAGAAAACCAATTCAGACTGTATATGAAACATCTTCATCCTGTTTCTTTACTTGTACAAGCTATCAAGAGAGTAGTTTTTAATACAAATATTGAGTTGTAATTAAATGACGTGTACCTTTACTGTGGCAGTGTATAATAGCCACTCCTGTGAAAACACTGTGCTCTTTCCCATTCAACCTGTCAGGGAAAAAAAGTCCATTAAGCAACAGTCTTATTAAATGTTCTACATGATTATATTGCTACAGCCTGAGAAGCAGACTATTACATTAATACGTCATTCAATGAATCTGACATGCATCCCAAACAAATTTTATTTCAGTATCAGTGAAAAGACATTGGCAAAACAAACAAACAAAAAGTAACCACATAAAAAACACGATCAAAAGCTGCAGTCATTTCAAGTCTCCAAATACCGCTTGTATAAAAGTAGTCCATGGTATCAGCTCATTCACTGTGTATCAGGAAGGTGACTATTCCAAATGCATTAGAAAAGGCAAGTTGGCATAAACACTATTGTTACGGCCATCTTCAGTGAAAGCTGGCAATAAATGCTAGGTGATGCAACTCAGACTAAACATGTAATAGGGAACTAGAGCATATGTTCTCATTTCATCCAGACTGGCCCCCAGAGATCCCATGGCAAGCCAGAGTGTAGAGGAAGAGCCCAAATTCCCTCATTCCTGGCTCTCTCTTGTAGTGGCTCTGGAGTGCCACGATGTGGCCAATCAGTTCTGAGTTCTTTGTTATCTGCTGTGTAAGCAGTAGGTGTATAATAGCAAGGGAATGTCAATCTTTGAAGACACTATTCAAGGAACAGTCTCATAAAGTTTAGCCAGGATATTTTTGGATGTGATCAGAAGCATCTCACATGCTCTGTTCCCCACAAGATTCCACACTGAATCGTAAGATGAAACAAACACTGTGTGAAAATTTTCATTTGACACCTTGGATAGATGCAAAGATGCATCATGCTGTCTGCATTTTTTCCTGGAGTTCTAAAAAGCTAAATATTAAGTGCATTTCATATCCCTAATTAAGAGATTGACCTACTAAACTTAAAACAAACAAAACCAAACCTCAAAAAATTTGCATGTGTCCCTTCTGTGGAACCCTTTTGAGAATCTAAGTGATGGAGAAATTCAATCTTCAGATTTCTTATCTTACTTAAAACTACGGACCTTGATAGCATCCTGTAAGCATCTTGCTTATTGACTGGTTTCTCCAGGATCTGCTCATCCACAGACTAAAACAGAAAGAGAGAGTGAGTGCGCTGCTTTTTCTTACTTTTCAGAAATTGAGGTCAGAAATTATGTTTAAACCATGATTTCAGCCAGGGCTTCAAACTTGAGTTTATTGAGTAGAGCAAGAACCACAGATACTTCGGTAGAATAGGTAATTTAGTGTCAAGTACAGGAGTACCACACTCTACCCTCTAATGACTGCAGCTCTCAAACAAAAGGATAATTCAACTTTTTCTGTCCTTAACAGTTCACTGTCTCTGTGAAGATGTCAGGTATAAAGTGACCTCCTATAAGGCACAACACTGAACAGTTCACATGATCTGGACTTCTTGACAGACAAGTCACCTGAGAATTTCCATTACATATTAGATGATCCAAGGCAATACTTATGGCAGTATTAGTATCTTCAAAACCAAGGCTTCTAGCTCTCAAGATTTCAAAAATTACCTTGTTGGGGAAAAAACCAAAAAACCAGAGCCACAAATCCCAAAAGATGTATCATAATGCAGATATAACTTCAGTGAAGGCAGCTTTCAAACTTTAAACCTAAAGATACAAGTATTTTTTACACTCGTAATAAAGTAATGCTAAATCACTGAAGACTTCTTACCACAATAGTGTCTGCTCCTATGACAACATCAGGTGTTCTCAGGTGCTTCTGCAAAGGCATAAAGAAAAAGGCATTTGTCAGAAGATGAGATGCAAAGACAACAAAATCTTTTAAGACTTAAGGTAAGAAAATAGCGATTTACTAGTTTAGAAGTAGGGCTCTACACTGACTTGAAAACAAGACACAGTACAAAAGGAGAAACAGTTTCCCAAATAGCAATCATTTATATCACCATAAAAGTGAGGCTTGAGCAGACCGTTCTCAAGCCACAAATTTGCCCAAATATATTACTGATGAATAAATGCATCCAGGAAATAGAGCGCATTCTCAAAAGTCCATCTGGTATTCAAGGTGGCAAACGATTCCTTTAAAGGAAGTGCCTAGTGTTTGGAAGCCAGAGAATACAGCCCTCTAGGTTCATTCTTCCAAGCAAAATTTTACTGAAAAATAAACCCCATTTTTTCAAGCCACACTTTGCTTTTTTCTCTCAAAAGGGAACATACACAGTCTGTTTTCTGAATATGAGAGGTAGTGGCATGTAAAATTCCTTGTAGACTTTTCTTGACTTTAAACTCTACCTGCCCTTATAGCTAAGTTTTTACTTATTTGCATATTATAAGGTACATTGCTCTTACTTAACACAGCATGATATGAAACCTGTCTGCAACTTGACCACTATAATACAACATTTATAGGGAGGCAATTCTTCTAGAGGAAGACTGTTGATGTGCTTTAAATTGTTTAATGATGCCTGGAATTAATTCTTCTAATTCCTGTGTGAAGAAGCATTTTGAAATCCACTGAACTAGCATTATCACCAGCACAGTGTTTTACAATGAAAAGCCCAATGCAAGTCATTTAGTGAGGATGGGTTTAAAATCCACTCTCCTATGTTGTACCATTGTCTGGAAAGTAGTTGACAGAATCCTGGGTAACGATTTACATTGGAGATCATGCAATATTTGCTTTGAAGAATGGTGACATCTGGCAACACTGTTCATTTAAAGTGTTCAACATTCTTTTTCTGCCACTAGTATAGGATCAACAAACATACCCCTCTCTTTCAGACCTCTATTATTAAAAATTATTACAGTCCATTTCATGAGATTTAATCAGCTAGACTTTTAAATAGGTTCTGGTACCAAAGAGTCATATGTGCTCAAACAGTGATCACAGCCAAGGGCATAAGTCAAATACCACTGATAGTTTAAATTGCATCACTGGTTTGGATAAAATTTAGGCTACAAAATGGTTCAAACAGAACCTGAAATCATGTCAACTTCTCCCTTCTTAAAATTAAATAGACAAATTCTGGGCAAAGAAAGAGTAATTCTTTTTCTGCTTTCCTCCAGTACATCTATACTCACAATTTCCGAGTTATTCCTGTCACTCCTTCAGTAAAAGCTATAGCAAAGCACTGGCATCACACCACTGTTTTTCCACGGAGTCTCTACAGTCAACAAATACCTGGAATGAGGTCAGCCATACATCGGACTGCTCAAAGGAACTATGGAATATATATCCCACACAAGAGTAGGTATGATGCTGACAAAAGATGCAGGACACTTCAGTTTGTGGAAAGCCTGAACTGCAGGCAAGAGACTTTTAATTAGGCAATTTCAAGACATTGTCTTTCACAAATGATAGGAAAACATCCATTAGCCTTCAGTGGCGAAAAAGGACTCAGGGATCACTTAAGCTGCGCAAGCAAATTAAGTCACGGTAAAACGCACCACCTAAAGCCAAAAAGCGCACTGCTGTAACAGTAACTTACTACATGCATTCTGTTTGCTACTTCAAGAGCTTTCTGTTTTGCTGTTTCCACAGCATACTCATAAGGGGCTGTAAAAGATGACTTTTCAAGTGTCTCCTTAAACCAGGATGGAACCACCTCAAACCGCAGGCCCTGTAACAGAGGAAAGTGATGCAGTCAATCTGACCTCGTTATTAAACACTGCTCCCAGGGCATATTAAGCAAGTGGCAAATTTGACATCTGCTTTTTCTACTTTAACACACCTCCCCCCTAAACACACACAGAAAAAAAATCCCAATGCTCCTATCAGTGTTTAGTGCATACACATCCTTTGCAAGCAATCTGAAACAAAACAATAAGATAGAACTTCAAAACTCGTGTATTTGATTTTATCCTTATTTATTAGAACCTAATCACATTATTACTAGAACCTAATCATCATGTCATTATTCTTGTCATATAAAAACTAACAGCATAAACTTACACACTTCAGAAACAGAGGATTATACTACTGGATTTTTTTTTTAATCAAATCCATCCATAGCACTTTACTGCAACGGTGCACATTCTTACAGGAACTTTACCACACTTCACATGCCTTTATACACATGATAAACAGAAAACAAAACCAGACAGTTTCTGATTGGTTTTGTCAAAAAACCTCCAACTATTCTTCCAACTTTTTGCCTCTAGGTTACACTTGTACATTTACTATACCCAGCAGGCACGCTATGTTTCTAATAACGTAGTGCATGACTGAACCTCCGTGCTTCTCTACACATCCGTATTTTTAAGTTATTCCTTCCACTTAAGTTCAATTTATCGGTTGAATTATCAAGAATGGTAATAGTAAGCAACCTAAGCTGGACAGGTAATACCCGAGTGGTATTCAAAAGCCTCCGGGCAGCCCGCCCAGCAAGGCCGACACCTTCCTCCGCAGGAGCTGAACGGCCTGAATGATAGGTTACGGCCTCCTTTGCTCTCCACTACTGCATTCCAGAAAGGAGGCATCTCCTTTATTCCGCCCGCTCCCCTCCCACCGATCTCATGGGGCGGGCGGGCCGGGAGGCGTCGGGCCCCGCAGGCCCGGGCCGGCACTTGCAGCCGCCGCTGCCCGCAGCCCCCGGCCCGTGCGAGGCGAGCGGCCGCCGGCCGCACTCACCACGTTGGTGAGGATCTCCTGGCGGCGCGGCGACGCGCTGGCCAGCACCACCCGCTTGCTGACCAGCTTCCCCAGCACCGGGTTCAACACCATGGCGGCGGCTGCAGGTCCTCAGCTTCTGCTCCGCGCTGCTCAGGAGCGGGGAGGTGGCGGCGGCGGCCTTATGTGGCGGCGGGGCCGCGGGGCGGAGCTGGGCCGGGGAGGGAACGGAGAACCCTCGGGGCCGTAGTCCTGGCGGCACGGGGCGTCCGCCCGTGGGGAAAGTGGCTCGGCAGCCGTCCCGCCGTGAGGGGAAGGGCTGCAGCTGTGCCAGTCATCAGCTGCGCACCAGCTGACGGCAGGCTTGAAACACAGAAGCAGTCAGATTGGAAAAGACCTCTGAGATCGAATCCAATTTATGAGTGAACCATGTCAATAGACCATGGCACTGAGTGCCATGTCCAGCCTTTCCTTAAACACCTCGAGGGATGGTGATTCCACCACCTTCCTGAGCATTCCATTCCAATGTCCAGTCACCCACTCTGTGAACAAATTTTTCCCGACGTCCAACCTAAACCTTCCCTGGCACAGCTTGAGGCCTTTCCCTCTTGTTCTGTCGCTGGTTGCCTGGGAGAAGAGATCCACCCCCACCTGGCTACAGCGTCCTTTCACGTGGTTGTAGAGAGTGATAACATCCTCCTTGAGTCTCCTTTTCTCCAGGCTTAACAACCCCAGCTCCCTCAGCTGCTCCTCTTAGGATTTATGTTCCAGACCCTTCACCAGCTCCATTGCCCTTATCTGGAGCTCTTTCTGCACGTCAATGTCCTTCCTGAATGGAGGGGCACAGAACTGGACACAGTATTCGAGGTGTGGCCTCAGCAGTGCTGAGTACGGGACACGCCTTGTTTAACATCCTATCCCTTCTGCTCCACTAATGCTGGCATGAAATATTTGGAAAAGAGGTGTTATCATGCATTTCTTAGTCAGAAGGAACCCCAACACAAGAAGGACATGAAAGTGTTGGAGCAAGTCCAGAGGAGGCCATGAGGGCTGGAGCACCTCCGCTGTGAAGGCAGGCTGAGACAGTTGGGGCTGTTCTGCCTGGAGAAGAGGAGGTTTCATGGAGACCTCATAACAACCTTCCAGTACCTGAAGGGGGAAAATGGGGAAGTCAGAGAGGGACTTATCACAAGGGCATGTAGTGATAGGACAAGAAGTAAGGGATCCATACTAAAAGAGGGGAAATTGAGGTTTGATGTTAGGAAGAAATCTTTTACTGTGAGGGTGGTGAGATCTTGGAATAGATTGTCCAGGGAGGTTGTGGATGCCCAATTGCTGGCAGGGCAAGGTTGGATAAGGCCTTTTAACAACCTTGTCTCATGGGAAGTATCCCTGCCTAGGTCAGGGGGGTTTGGGATTAAATGATCTTTGAGGTCCCTTCCAACCCTTAATATTCTATGATTCTGTGAGTCTATTGTAATCATCACCTGTCGCATTATCATCAAGCTTAAATATCCCCTATTTGGCCTTTTAAGTGAAAAAGTAGAAAAAGTACTAGAAAAAGAACATAAAAACTCAGATTATTTTCAAATAGTGTGATGCTGCATGCTTTCTCAGTTAGCTTGGAAGAAAGTGAAATGTATCCTCTAGCATTAAAAATCATTTAAACAGCAGTTTGCATTGAATAATTGGATCTTTTGACTCTTATCTCATTGACCATGTGTCTCATTAGTGGAGCCAGGCTCTCCTCAGTGGTGCCAAGCAATAGACAAGAGGCAACAGGGAGAAACTGATGCTCAGGAATTTTCACCTGATTATGAGGAAGAAGTTTAATGTGCAGTTCACTGTGCACTGGGACAGGCTGCCCAGAGACATTGTGGTGTCTCCAACATTGGAGATATTCAAGAGCCATCTGGACACAATCCAGTGCAATGTGCTCTAGGATGGCCCTGCTTGAGCAAGGAAGTTGGACCAGATGATCCCTTCCAACCTTTCCCATTCTGTGATTCCATGGTTTGTGTTAGGGGTTGCCAAATCTGACAGCCCAGTGGAGGTGAGGCTGCCCCAGCCCCCTGGCCCAGGTGCCCCCAGCAGCAGGGCTGAGCGTGTGTTGCATTGCCAGCAGGCAGGCGTGCACACACTGTATGGCATGTGTACATGGAGGCACGGAAAACTCCACAGAGCAACACAGGCAGGAACACTTGGCGCTCACACAGGCACAAACAGCACCAGGGGTCTCTTTGTTCTCCTCTGGCTGATCAGGACGAAAAACTTTTTTGTATGCACACACATCCCCCTACCTACCTATCCTATATGCGGACCCTCCCAGCAGCACAATTTAGGACTCCTGTGGCACCTGGAGGGGCTGGAACAGGGGACTCTTTTGGCCTTGTGGGGTTGCTGGGGCTCCCCTCAGGCTTGGGTCTCCTGCTCCTGTCATAGTGCATGGAGATCAGCCATTTGTCACCATAATCTCACAGGTTGTACATCATCCTAGATACCAGAATTTAAGGTTTGAAGTTAGGTTTTTTTTTTTGGTTTTCTTTTAGTGGTGACGGCGACTTGGGAGCAGAATTGGAAAATGAAAGACATTTTTTCTCAAATAATTACAAAATACAAAGAACCTAGGGAAATCTTGCTGAATTGGAAACAGAAATAAAAACCTTAGATTAAATACAACTGTGAATGTGGACAGCTGTCCTCTGCAAATCCATAATACTGAATATAATTCTGGGATATCTGAAGAGACAGCTAGGAAGATAGAGCCTGTGTGGAAAAGGAATAGTCTATGCTTGTCCTAGAGCTTTTCAGAACAAATTCACTGTTCCTTTTTCAGGGCTGTGAAGTGCGACACTGCTCCATGCAAATGACAGGTCTGAAAGATATTGCAGAAATGAAAACCATGGTATCTTTCATATGATACCAATATAATTTTTGATGGAATGAAAGGACAAGGATCTCATCAAGTAACAGAAGCTTATGTTTCCTGGCACAAATAGAAAAAGATATGGAGTTATTCCTCTTGGAAAAAATATTACAACTTTGCAAGTTTAACATAAATGTAAATCCTAATATATGTACATCTTCAATGTGACGGCATTACTAACCAAAGAAAGGGAAATTGCAATGTATGGATGTTCGTAGAATCTGGGACACGTTTCTTATCCAGAGTCATCTTTCTATTCTATGCCTTGCTTTGTGTTGAATGTAAGCAAGCATGATAAACTGAACCCAGACACTCCAGAGGACTAAAATGATAATGCAAGGGTTTACATAGCAAACCAACAGACCCAATTTTCTTTTCCTCATTTTATTCAGACTTCCAATATAGTTTGGTGAGTATAGCAATGGAGCGATGAAGCTGTCATTCCGTTCCAGTCTGTGTGTATGTATAAAGGAAGAACTTGACATAAAAGAACAACTGTTCCTGGCAGCGTGTTTTGAGAGAGAGGAACAAAGACAGATCTGTCTCTAGACACATGTAGAGCCTTTAGAGATGCATCCAACATAACTCCTCTTTCTTAGGTGTGGCATCCCATGAACTGAAGAGTAAAAGAAGCCTGATTTGTTTCCCTTAACTGAATTCTGCTTTGCACAACAGACTTTTTGAAACTTAAATGAATAAATGGGAAATGTGTGGAATTTCTATATGTATTCCGTGAAAGTTCAGACAGTGCCCAAAACCAAAGACCACTAAAAAGAGTTTTTTATTTAAAGAAAATGAGATGTGGCTCTTGGATTATTATTTCTAAGGAGTGTTAATTACTAAATTTGTTATTCTGTTAAATTTACGTGACAAATGGTGATTTTGTTTATTTAAAAGACAAAACCACAAACCTGTTGAAATACATATTTTCATTTACCATCTTTATATGTTATTTCTGCTGGTCTAAATGTCAAGCTAAAGAATCATGTGAGAAAAGCTAAACCACATCACATAAGCTGCCACGGCTGGGAGAGGTTTGATGGAGAGCCATTAACTGCTCCATGGCAGCCTTGCAAGGCAGGCACAGCAAGTGTGAGGCCGCAGCGAGCTCACTGAGGGGAAGATCAATGACACAAGCAGTTATCAGAAAAGTTTGTGTCGTGGCTGATTGCGCTAGTCAAAGATTAGCTTGTCCAAGGTTGGTTATGAAACTGTTGACTTTTTCAAATATCCAAGGTATTTTGAACAGAAGCAAAACAGCAATTAGAGCTCTGAACTGCAGAGACCTCGATAATTTTGTTCTGGACTTCTTTGCTTTTCTGGGTATGCATTTACGCTGTGGCCATCACAGTAACACTTTCAAGCGTGTAAAGAACACTCTGATCATCAAGTTCTTGTGCTGCTTTTAGGTGTATTGTAATGAGTGTATGTATTTCAACCCAGGTGTTTTATTTGCCTGAGTCACCTGTGCAAGCACAGGATCATCTTGCTTGGGGAACAATGCATTTCCATTGTGAGGAAATTGGTGAATCCTAGGGGCTTAGCTATAAAGTTGCTATGAAGGGAATGAGCATTTCACCTTTCACACAACAGGGCAGCTTGACTTTTCTAGGATAACATCATCAATTCAAAGAGCTCAGACTTACGTTTTTGAAGGCACCTTTTTCTGCCACTGAAATCCTTGCCATTGTCTAATGTGTCTGCCCAATCCACGAAGTAATAATACCTCTTGTTTCTATTACTATAGGGGAAAAGATCTTTAGTTGTTTGCAGATAGATTCTATTTCACCAGCTAATCATCAGTAACTCTGTTTGAAAACATCATAGTGTCGTTTAATATTTCCTGTCCTATGTTTTATTTTTTTCTTTTTATATACAGCTTGTATGTAGCTAGCAGCCTTCTGAGCAGTTACCTTCTTCATATAACACTCCATTTTCTTGATATTTTACGATTGCTTTACATGTTCAACTAGATTTGTGGTTTATGAAGGGGTACTCTAGATTTTTCCAGGCTCAGAGAGTGCTTTCTGAGCAGACAGCCTACATTTCTTTCACCAGTCTTATTGCTTAACTCTGTCTTCTCATAGGCCATTTTTGAGATCCCTATCAATTCATCAGCTCAGGTCCAAATGCTCCTCTTTTGTCCAGCTTGGAAGGCCTGTAATATCTCGATGTCTCTATGTGACCACTTCCCAGAATTTCCCTTCTATTTGAAGTAGAGTACTGATATAATCATTTGGAGACATTTTGTGGAGACCAGAGGAAGTCAGATGAAATGAGATTTAAATATATGGGCTGTAGGATACATATTGTCCCTGTAAATGTTTTCACATATACCTAATTTGAAGATCTTTATCTTCATAGCATAGTTATCAAGTGACATCATACCTCGGGAAGAAACTTCACAACTGCTGAGGGAGTGTGGTGTAACTAGTACCAGGAGAATACCAGCCCGTTTGTCAGGCAGCTCCATGTCCATCTCCTGGGACAAGGAGAAGCAGCTACATCAAACACGGATGTAGCAATGCACAGGAGAACATGGCCATTCACAAAGCATCTTTTAACAATACAGAAATCATTATCCAAGCCCCAAAGAATCATCCTTGGCCAGCACATTTAAATAGTGTACAGAGTGTCCTGACAAGAATAATTGAAGAAAGGATGTCCAGAATTCAAACCAGCTACTTTGCTTTTGTCCTCTGCCACAGAAAAGGTATTTCAAACTGGAGAAGCCTAGAGCCTTGAAAAAAATCTCGGTGTGAAGACAAGTAAATCCTAATAAGAGGAGCACAGAATGACAGATTTTGTGCCTGTGCTGGCCAAGAGGATGAGCTGCCAGGTCCACAGCAGCAACACAGGACAGTGGAAAGGAAAGAATGCTTCCTTCCTGCTAGTTTCTACCTGATATCAAACATGTGCTATAGCCTCTTCCAGGATACAGTGGTGTGCTGCCAGCACATCCCGATTTACATGACACAGAAGCAGCGTTACAGTTACACACACTGCCTGTGCTGACTTTCCCAGCTGCAGCCACAGCCACAGCCAATGTCTGCTGCTGAGAGCAACTTCTGGTCTGCAGCTTCCTTTAGCTGTGCTGTGATCTTGAGGCCAACAAACAGCCTCAGAAGGAAAGGCTGGGCAGAGTCTAATAACCCTGTAGTCTCTGGGACAGGAGATACCTAGGATGATGACAGCATCCCTAGATATCTGTGTGTTTGACAGCCAGTGGATTATATTGAATCCATGAGCCTCTCTTGAAGTCATGTGGCTGGTTTGTGCTGCGTGTGCAGGTTCCACCTCTAATCTCAGCATTGCCCCAGTCTTACTTCAATTAACAGTCACATAATCGCTAGACAAAAAGAAACAGTGTATCGACTATAAAAAACACTGGTTCTGTATTATTTAAATTTGAAAAATGCATAAACAAGTACATAAAGTATTTTGGGGAAAATGTGTATATACATAATGTATATATTATATATGCAGCATGCACATGTTATCTGTGTGTGTGTGTGTTTCTAAAAAAATACGTTTACACATGTGTGATGTAAAATACAAATTGTATAGTTGCCTAAGTATGGAAAAGAGTCTTCCTACTTCTTGTACAGTATAACTGCAAAGACAACGGTATAAAGTTAGGGAAAATGAAAATAAGATGCAGAGAAGAGAATATTGATTGGCTCAACTGTAATCCCGGCTCTTCCAGAAAGTAACTTCCGAGGCTCCAAGGTCAAGAACATCTGTGTGAGCTCTTACATTTATTATCTGAGTCTCCACTAGAGGGCAGTGCGTCCCGTCATTGTCCTACGGATTTGATCACCCACTTGAACTTTCGAGTACCTCTAAACTGCTGTACCTTTTAAGTACTAAAGACCACACACCCCAAACGCTCAAATTCCTAGTTTTAATTTTAAGGATTACATAACAGAACAGCTTCAGGCCATTCCCTCGGGTCCTGTCACTGGTGACCACAGAGAAGGGGTGAGTGCGTGCCCCACTGCTTGCTCTCGAGAGGAAGCTGTGAGCTGCCACGAGGTCTCCCCTCAGCGTCCTCTTCCCCAGGCCGAGCAATGGATGCACATGTGTGCGTGCAGGTGTACACTTCTAGGTGCAGTCAGAGCTGATGTGAATAGCAATAGGTCTAGCAATATCTTGAAAGAGATGCATTGAGATTGGAGCAATAAAGAGACACCAGAAGCACGCAAGTAAGTGCTAAGATATGGTTGCCACAGAGCTTAAGATTCCTCCAGCAAATTTTCATGGTTATAAGAACAGGAATAATTCTATCCTATGAACCAAATACCTTTATTGGATGTGGAAATAAATACTGTCAGATTTCTGTCTTCTGTCATCCCAATTTTATCAGATGTATCAACTGAAGAAAAATTATATGTTGTATTTTAACTTATTTTTGTACTCGTTTAAAGATTTTAAAAAGCTCAAACATATGGAATTTATGTGAAAGTATACAGAGAAGTTTGCATTACTCATCAAAATGGGGTGGGATACCAAAGCATTCTGCATATACTATGGAATGCAAGATGAAATAGGGAAAGGAAAAAATGTCAGCATGTTGACAATAATGAGGAACTGGGGAAACCAAGCCAGAGGTGTTGTGGTGCTGAAACATTTTGAGGGAGAAAAAGCCATCGCACTCCATAGAGAGTTTCTAATTGAGAAGGTACACAGAGTCTTTGTAGAGGTAAACGATGGGAAGAGGCTTTAACTTATACATTAACTTATTAACTTATATATTTTCCTTTATTTTCTGAAGCCACGTGAGTTTGGGAAGGTAAGAAAGACCCACAGCCTATTTCAGCTGTTGCTGGGATCCCCGGGAATACTGTAAGCTGCTGTTACAAGCATGAAGATGGCAAAATCCAAAGACAGCTGACAAGATGAAGATGGTAACAGTTGTGGGAGACCAACATTGCTTTTGTAGTGTGTGTCTATAACACAGAGATCTACCGACATCTGGATGTCTGAATGCAACCAAAAACCAAAGCAGGTATCATGTATGGTCAGGAAACGAAGGAGACAGTCATCATGAATGCTGCCAAGCAATGAGGTGCTTAGGGCAACACTTGATCAGGTAAGTTACACCTTTTGTGCATGGCAAGCCCACATTTCCAGAGGTTTGAGTCACTCTGTGAGATGTTTGTTCTGTATCTCGATAGTGTTTATTTGTCTGTTAATCACATTCCTTTCCTTCCAGCAGAGATCTGGAGTTTTACTGCTGCTTCCAGTTTTTCTGCTGAAAAGGCGCCATGTTTCTAAAATGAAAGTGGCTGTTTATGAAGAAAACTATTTACAGACATTCTCTAACTGCAGATAGCCTATTGCAAAAACTAACTTCCTGTGTCTCTCTGCAGTCACTTTAAGTATTTCTCTGCCCAGCTGCCACAGAAGTTACTTCTCTAACCCCTCTCCCAACTCTAGCTTGAATCTGTTTATACTTCATGTAAGTCTGTTGTCCTTTCTCCTTTGATAAATCTGCTCAGGTACACAGCAGAGGAGAAAAACCTTTACATTTCCTCAAATTTAAGGCACTCAAAACACTACTTCTCCATTTTTCTGTTACTTCACCATACCCAACAACAACAGTTAAGATTATGGAACATACTAGGAAAAGCTCCAAAGGACAATTAGCCTGGGTAGCTCTCAGTAGGACAACATGCACTTTTCTTTCTGCAAATTGGGGCATGCCAGAGCCAGGTCATGTGGGCAGTGGTGCAGAAACTGGGGAAAAAGGACCATCAGTGTCCATGTGCTGAAAATTTCTGCAGCAGAAAAAGACTGACTGCAAGACATCATCATGAGCTAAGACAGTCAAGAAGGGAGTTGAGGTATTTATTTATGCTAAAAGCTAGAAAGGTATTCTGTCTGGCACCTCTGAACTTCTTGTTTTATAATTAAAGAGGGTTGAGAGTCTCCTCATTTGATAACGTATCCCAGCTGTTTAGACTTTAAGGAAAAATACTCGATGACTTTCAGCTAAGTAATGAAAAACCAGGAGCTCAGTAGCAGTCCAGACGTCAGTTATGAAGAGTTGGGGTTTTTTGTCAAATAGAAAAGAAAGCTTTAAAAAAGATATTTCAACTAAACATTATGCTGTACTGTATTATGCACTCCATAATTCCACTTTGTAGGTTCAAGGAAGAAACACTTACTTGCAAAAACTTAATCCAGATTGAAAGTAATCCAGATATATCAAAATAAATAGTATGACTGAAATTTTTCTCTCAATAACTCCTTCTGAGACTATGAACTGCAGTACAAATGAGGAAAGTACATTTATTCATATAAAAGGTTCCTGGTTTTTTTCTGGATGGATTTAATTACTAAATACAATAACCAAGGCTTATATCCTAATCGTTCTTGTGAGAGTCATTTTACATTAGAATTTTCATTTAGGGCTCTTAAAAGAATTGTGGCTTTAGATACATCTAAAAATTTTACCAATAAAACTGATTATTTTAATGGACTTTGTCAGGTCATAGCATCTTAAATTAGCTTTTCTAGAGGAACTTGTCAGGTCATTGAAAAAGATTTTGTTACCTTTTTTTTTCAGAAAAGGTACTCTAGAGTGTATTTGCCAATGTATTTGTGACAATTCATGCCAGAGAATTGCACTCTTCACTAATGCAGCTGTGAGCTTTAAAGAGTAGACTAGGCTGCTGCCTGAGAAGTTAAAAAAAACCAGCAACAATGAATTGCCCTGCCCCAAGTGGACAAGGACGTCTCCTGCTAGTCAGCTCCAACAGCAGCAGCCTTTGAGAGAGATAGGTGATGGAAAAAATGGGACCAGAGGTGAGAAAATGTGTCAGAAGTTGAATTAATAATTAAGTGTTTTGAAGCGAAATTGATTAAATGTTACAAGCACCTGGAGAGATTTGTTGAAGGGCAAGACACAAGTTCATCTTTACCTGAACGTGAGAGATCGCTTGGTTAGGGGGGTTGGACATGGTGACCTCCAGAGGTCTCTGCCAGCCTCAGCCATCCTGTGATTCTGTGACTTGTCAAAAGGGCTAAGTGACAGACGATCAAGCTTGTGCCCCAGGCTCCCCTGCCTGTGGAATAGCCTCTTCCAAGCTGGTAGCAGGCTGAATTCCCACTGGCAGCACCCCAGCAAGCCGGGTGGAAAAGGCCAGGCTCCAAGGTTGTTCTGGCAGGCCTTAACCGGGAGTGTGAGAGGGAGCAGAGTGGAGCCAAGGGGCTGTCTTGCTTATGGTGTCCTGCCTCAAACACTGGCATTTCAAGAGAAGGGAGAGCAGGGCAATCACATAATATGATTTCCTCTTAGTACTCCTCCAGCCTTGACCATTTTAATCCTCGGGGTTATCCTGGTCCTGTAGTGGTTTGCCTGTTTAGTAGCCTACAGTGGATTTCTTTTTAATTCTCTTTTCTAGTCTCTCTGGATTGGTGTACTATGTGCATCCACAACATTCTTGGCAAAGTGTTTTTTGATTATACTATGTGTTGTAAGAAGAGATACTAACTTTTTCTGGTTTTAAGCCTAGATCTCATTAGCTTAATATGTTGTTCACCAATTGTTGCTTGGGTAAAGGCAGTGTAACTCATCCAAGTCAGCTTTTGCACTTCTTTGAGGATTTTGTAGGCCTCTTTCCTACTTACCTTATATTGTCTCTTTTCTCAAATGAAGTCCTAAACTATTTAACTTGTAAGATTTTAAATTAATTTCTTGGATCGTACCATATGCTCTTACCTCGATCTTTTCCAGTCCTTGTTGATCCTATCTGTGACAGAGGCCAGAAGTGCACAGAGTAAACCAGGTATGGGTGAACCATGGATTTCTATGATGCTGATCTGATGAATGAAATTATGGATTGTGATTCATAGTGGTCGCTGACAAACAACATCGTTTTATACACAAAGCTCTGACTGGATTTCCCTGTATGCATTATTTCACGCTCACCAAAACTGAATTTCACACACAAACGTTTTTGCTATCCATCCCACCTTTGGGTATGTAGCACATACCCTAATCATCAGCTTAGAGAAACAACACCCTGGTGGGTGTCAGTGTAGACCTCAATTTGAACTGGAAAAAGTGACAAAGGTGATGACTTGACTTCAGGATAATCTCTGGCCCATGTATCTGTATATATGTACCCAAACAGACACGGAACCCAAAATGGAATATAATCAGTCTAGGGAACATTTATGACAGCACAGTGTTGCCAGCCGGTTGAGGGAGGTGATTGTCCTGCTTTTCTCTCTGCTGGTGTGGCCTTACCTTGCGTCCTGGGTGCCGCAATAGGAGAGAGACATAAAGTTCTTAGAGAGCATCCAAAGGAGGGCTATAAAGATGGTGAAGGGTGTAGAGGGGAAGCTGTATGAGGAGCAGCTGAGGTCACTTGGTCTCTTCAGCTTGGAGAAGAGGAGACTGAGAGGAAACCTCATTGCAGTTACAACTTCCTTGTGAAGGGAAGAGGAGGGGCAGGCACTGATCCCTCTGATGACCAAGAATAGATTCCAAGGGATTGGCCTGAAGTTGTGTCAGGGGAGGTTTAGGTTGGATATCAGGAAAAGGTTCTTCACCCAGAGGTGAAGGGGTGAAGGGGTTCTTCACCCAGAGGGTGGCTGGGCACTGGAACAGGCTTCCCAGGGATGTGGTCACAGCACCAGCTTGACAGAGCACAAGAAGTGTTTGGACAATGCTCTCAGGCACATGGTGTGACTGTTGGAGATGGTGCTGTGCAGGGCCAAGAGTTGGACTTCGATGATCCTTGTGAGTCCCTTCCAACTTCAGATATTCTATGATTCTTTGATTCCATGACTACTGACTCTGACTGTCCCTTCCCAGTTTCCTCCAATGTCCTGCTCCAGGCTGGGGGTGGATCAGGCTCTGAGGGCTAGGCTCCTTCAGAAATGCATAGACATTAAAATATATATGTATTGGTGCACCAATTGGGCAAGGAAAAGGATTCAAGTTAGTCAACATTTCATTAAAGTATTAATTGATACTTTTAAAATTTGTATGAAGGGGCTATGACAATGTGAATTTCTAATATATATATATATATATATATATACAAACCTGAAAAAAACTGAAAAAACCCCACAATAACAATGAGAAACAGATTAATTTTATTTCATAACTTGGTTTCCCTGCCTTCTTCTTTGTTTGCAAGTTTTTCACACGACAGGTAAAAACAAGGGAATGAATCTTAAATCATGTTCTTTTTTCTTTTTTTTTAATTATCATTTTATGTACAAAAAAGTTCAAGCACATTCATAGATTAAATCTCTATACAGTAAATAAAAAAACCCCCAAAAGACAAACTCCCCTCCCAACCTCAAAAACAGACAGAAGCCTTTATATTCTTGTCTTTTCAATAAAATTACATTAACTGCATAGTAATGCTTACAAGTAAGCAGGCTGCCCAGGGCCCATATTTCCCAAACTGAGGGTAGTATGGACATGAACTTCTCAATAAACTCACAAATTGCAATGCACATCTATGTGTATATGTTTATATGTATATATATATGGATGTCAACTCACACCCACTGATCAAGGCGGGTAGAAGTCATTATTCTTATGATGCCTCAGAAGAATATATTTCCAGGATCAAAGAACAGTATGATGGGCCACTTTTAATAATNTTGATTCCATGACTACTGACTCTGACTGTCCCTTCCCAGTTTCCTCCAATGTCCTGCTCCAGGCTGGGGGTGGATCAGGCTCTGAGGGCTAGGCTCCTTCAGAAATGCATAGACATTAAAATATATATGTATTGGTGCACCAATTGGGCAAGGAAAAGGATTCAAGTTAGTCAACATTTCATTAAAGTATTAATTGATACTTTTAAAATTTGTATGAAGGGGCTATGACAATGTGAATTTCTAATATATATATATATATATATATACACACCCGAAAAAAACTGAAAAAACCCCNATATATATATATATATATACAAACCTGAAAAAAACTGAAAAAACCCCACAATAACAATGAGAAACAGATTAATTTTATTTCATAACTTGGTTTCCCTGCCTTCTTCTTTGTTTGCAAGTTTTTCACACGACAGGTAAAAACAAGGGAATGAATCTTAAATCATGTTCTTTTTTCTTTTTTTTTAATTATCATTTTATGTACAAAAAAGTTCAAGCACATTCATAGATTAAATCTCTATACAGTAAATAAAAAAACCCCCAAAAGACAAACTCCCCTCCCAACCTCAAAAACAGACAGAAGCCTTTATATTCTTGTCTTTTCAATAAAATTACATTAACTGCATAGTAATGCTTACAAGTAAGCAGGCTGCCCAGGGCCCATATTTCCCAAACTGAGGGTAGTATGGACATGAACTTCTCAATAAACTCACAAATTGCAATGCACATCTATGTGTATATGTTTATATGTATATATATATGGATGTCAACTCACACCCACTGATCAAGGCGGGTAGAAGTCATTATTCTTATGATGCCTCAGAAGAATATATTTCCAGGATCAAAGAACAGTATGATGGGCCACTTTTAATAATAATTTATTCTCTTCCTCTCTAATAAAAACTCTCAAAGACTTCACAGTATACACCATCAGACTCGAAGGATTGCTGTTGCTGGGTTCATTTTTATATTCCTTTCTCAAGGAACAATCCCACTGACCCAAAAAGGAATCTGAGCTAACTAGAGGCTAGTTAGTGAAATGGCACGAAGTGTACTTGAATGAGGCATCCTTCCTGTTCCATTTTAAACATTGTCAGAAGAGAGATGAAGGATTATTAAGAGCTGCATGAGGCTGGGGAGAACATTTTCAGTCAGCTGTGAGCATCTTTTCTCTCCTGAAAAAGGAGTAATTAACTATTTTTCAAAATGTAGCAGTTGATGTCCAAAGTGCAAGGTTTCTGCCCTTTTGGCTCTATTTTGTGTCAGTTACAGTTCAGGCACTTTGCAACATATTTTAGGAGGGACTGTGCACTTGAGGACCATGTTCAAGATAAAACAGAGTCAAAGTCTGCATTACATGTAGGAGAAGTTAAGGCTTTCAATGTAAAAATATTTCCATGTTAAAAAAAAAAAAGAGAGAGATTTCAGTATAAACTTCAAAAAAATTTCTGCCGCAACAAAATGCGTAAAACAACTAAATAATTGTGATAGTGAGAAAGCTGGAATCATGTGAAAGTGAATAGTGAAGGGCAGCTTCCAGGGAAATTGATGGGAGGGTTTAGGTGGGTTACATATCACTAAGGTTGGCCTTGTACACAGAAAATGTGCAGATCAATTAAAACTAACACTGTGGAATGCCACAAGGCATTAAATGTTCCCATTGGTTTGTAAACCGTAGTGCTAGGTCCACTCACATTTATTCTGCTCCAAAAACCTGACAATACTTTAGCAGAAGATAGGACATTCAGATATCTCACTGTGTGTATTGTGGTTTTCCACCCTCTGTTGTGGAGAACTTCATGGTAATTAGTGGTGGAAAATTGTTTTTTAATCCTGAGATACCCAAAGAAAAATGGCAGATTTTAAGGGCGTTGGGTGTTGCCTATTGCTTAGGCGCAGGAGCTCAGGAATCAGTGCAGCATGTGATGTCTCAACCAACTATCCACAATGCTGCAGACAGCTTCCTCCTCAGTTTTGGATGGAGTTGCAGCGCAGCAAAAGATGGTATAGCTTTGTCTTGCTTGTGAGGGGGACTTGTCTGGTGCTCTTAGCTGGTTCGTGGCTTTCCTCTGCAATGAGGGTCAAATGTAGGTAAAAAGCTGTAAATACTACAAGAAAAGATTTGCTTTTGTCTGTTCCCAGTGCGTGTTCTGTAGCAGTTCTCTTTCCAAGCACACAGGCAGTTGTTGAGATGTGAGAAGAATTAAACATGGTACAGAATATGCAAACAAGCTGTGGAAAGATATTTCAGGGGAGGATTCCAAACGCAGGACTGCTCAGTCTACCTGCCATAGCCTATTTTCAGGATGTTTGGTATAGCTCCCGTTCTCAAGCCTTATTTTCCTCTTTCTTTTCTTCTTTCTTTTTGTCTGCCTGAAAGAAGTCAGTTTCTGACATCTGGCAATCAGGAAACGTTTTCAGCTGGTTTCTGCTGGCACAGAATCACTCTCCAGTCTGTGGTTGAAGTTTCATTTATCCAGCTGAAAATCTGGTTTATAATCCACACCATCTCTGTAAGGAAGAAAAACTCACTCCCCAGGCATTATGTAAAGCTAAATTCTGCTGAGGGGGATGGTTCTTCTATGTGTAGCCTACAGTGAATTGGTGAAAATGACCAGTTGATACTAACCACATACAAGCAGCATTGGTACTGTAATAGAGTAATGTAGGAAAGTCTGTTTCCTTAAAAAAAATGCTACCCACAGTCCTGAGAAATCAGTAACTTCAAGAAATGCAGAAGTATTTGCAAACATTGTTAGTTGTAGCTTTCCTTTCATTGTATGAGATGTTTTGCTGGATAGAATTGAAATAAATAATATGAGTCAACCTAACCTTCTCAGGTGTCAGTGTGGTTTGACTCTGATAAGCAGTTGGGTGAGTGTTGTGGTGAATTCACAGTGGCTGTGCATTATGCATTAATGGTAAAATGCATGCTACTTTTATTCTTTCTTTTATAGAAATACAACAAGAGAGAAAGAAATGTAATAAAAAAACAAAATCAAAGCTTGGCACATTGCTTAGAAAAACAACTCCCAAACCAGTTTTGATGTATGCTCTAATTCATGTGCAGCAATATTTCACATTCACTGAGAATCACAAGTCTTTGGTTAACTATCTTACAACCTGAGAGTAACTTTTGTTCTAAACTTATCCCTTGGTCTTATGCAGCAAGGCTGTTTCCAGGCTAACCCTATTGGATTTTCTTCAGTGCCTTCTTGAAAAAACTCAGTTCCTTTAGCATTTCCATTTCTGATCAGAAAAGGCTGAAGTGCAATTTAAGTACAGCTTGAGTTCTGTCACTGGAGCAAGGTATTTTGAGCATGGCCATTCAAAAGGAAATGTGCTCTGTGTCTACTCATGAGTTTCACAGGTGTCTTTCTTCTGGGAATATCTAAAGCTAAAAAACACTTTCCTGCCTCTGCAAATTGACCTTTACTCCCTCTAATCCATCCGTAAGTCCACTTGACATTGATCTGGCTGACATGGTCCTTCCAGAGAATAAACTTTCCCTTCTGTTTTCCAAGCTGTCGCTGAGCAGTACCTTAGGGCGAAACAATTGCATGAATTTCTGGTAAAATTCTTTCGATGCAAAATAATAAATGAAGGGATCTATGCAATTGTTGAGGCAACTGAGGCACAAGGTGAGCTTGTAGGCAGGGTACAAACTGCTGTTGTAAAATAGGCGGCTGATCATATGCGCAAGTAGGATGAAGTTATTGGGGGCAAAGCAGGTGATGAACACCAGAAGGACAATTGTCGCCAGGTATATGGATCTAGTCTTCTGCCTATTACCATATCTGCTTGATGTCTGAATTAGCTTCCTAATGATCCCAATGTAGCATCCAACTGTTACAACAAAAGGGATCAGGAAGAGCACAACAAATAAAGTGAGGAGAAAGGCTACCCAAGCTGCAAAGGTGGGCAGCATATCCCATTTTAGGACATCAAAACAGGTTATAATCTCTAATTCTTTCACTTCATAGGTCAAATCTGAAGTTTCTAGTGGGTAGAAGGCTAGTAGCAAGGAAATCCACATAGCTAGGCAGGCAGCCAAGGCATACCTTTTTCTTCTCCACTTGACCAGCTTCAAGGGGTGTACCACACCCATGTACCGCTCCATGCTGATAAAGGTCATGGTTAGTATGGAAGAATACATGTTGGAGTAGAACATCACTGTCACAAGACTGCAAAGAGTCTTGCCAAATCTCCAGTCATTTTTTTGGATGTGATAAATAATCTGGAAGGGAAAACAGCAGGCCAGCATAAGGTCTGTGATGCTTAAGTTGATCATGAAGATAACAGAAGGTGTTTTGGGTTTGATGTGACAGCAGAGCACCCAAAGGGAGAACAAATTGCCAGGGATGCTGATCAGAGCCACCACTGTATACACAACTGGGAGGGTAATGGAGACAGTTTTATTCTGGAGCATTGCCAGTGTCAAAACGTCCAGCTGGGATTCGTTTTTAACCATTATTCACAAGTGGGTTGTTGATCCCTGTATGCCAGCTGGATCATATCATGAACACTTGGCTTGAAAACCTAGAGGAGAAATGTCAAGTGAGAAAAGCAATATGTCAAAACAGAAATTAAGCACATAAGTCCTCTATTAATCAACTAATAAAAAATCTTTAGTTTGACAGATTTTCTCTGAATGCACTGAATCCATTAAAATTACTTTCTGAAAACTCTTGCCTCCCTCCAAACCATCATAATATTTTACTAGTCTCACTTCTTCCTATCTTGGAACAGCTACCTTTTTCCTGCTGAATGGTTTTCTGATAATTAGAATCATAGAATCGTTAAGGTTAGAAAAGACCTCCAAGATCATGGAGTCCAGCCTTTGAGCAAACAGCACGTGTCAATTAAATCATAGCACTTATTGTTGTTAACGAGCACCCCCAAGTTCTTTTCCACTGAGCAGCTTCCCAGCCACTCTACCCCAAACCTGCAGCGCTGCTGGGGGTTCTTGTGACCCAAGTGCAGGACTTGGCATTTTGCCTTATTGAACCTCACACCATTGACCTTGGCCCATCAATCCCTCCCATCCAGACTGCTCTGCAGTCTATTCATTATCACACCTACTATGTTACTATAACATAAAGAAAATCGCATATCACAAGTTGAAATTCAATTGATGTCTGCATGAGATCACTAGTCCACAGGTTCTCCAGGAGCTAAATCCATCATATATTCTCTAGATGTCATGACCTTGATTTCTGTAGGGCACAAAATCTTCTGACCTTTTTCTCCCTCAGCTAAACAGTGATACATTTCAAGTAAAGGCTGGATTTAAAATTTTTTTCATTTGTTTTCAACTTAGGGGAAGGAGAACCTGCATTCAAGGACTCTTGCTATATTTATAATATAAACAGAATATAAGGGAAAAAAACCCATGAGAACCAGGGACAGATTGCAGTTGCCTGGACTTGTTTACAGGCTGGAGAAGCTCCCTTCTACCAAGAAGAAAAACTATTGAGCTTCAGTTTCTGCAAAAAGTAAGATATTTAAAAACGTTCTCTTTGCAGCTCTCTTATTTGCATCATCTGTAATTCTGCAAAATTAGTTTCAGTTTTGCAGTCTGCAAAGCAGTCCCATGCTTTCACTGTCTGGTTTACATAGATCTTTCTTGGCAGATGCAGTAGCTCATGGTTTAGCCTATTTATTTTAAGCAGCATAGTAGCATTCAGCAGCTGCAGGAAAGAACCCACGCCTCAATGTGCTACTTGTGTACTTGCTTTTGTTAAGCTGCAAGTACAGAGAGGCAGTTTCACAAAAGTACAGCGTTGAAAAAGTGAAGAAATGGCAACAAATGCACACAAAGGCAGAGTAGAGATCTACAGTAGGTACTGTGAAGAGTTACAATAAGGGCTGAAGAGATGCCAGGCCAAGTCAGCCGATAACTGTGGGCACATCTCTGCTGCTTGATAACAGGCAGAGAGTGGGTTCAGGCGCCCTCCTGCTTGTGGACTCTCATCACCTGCACCATTTATTCCAAGCATCTTGTTGCAAGACAGCCCTGCTGTAGGAGGTTAGATTAAAAAACAGGTGCCAGCTGGTGTCACTTAACTTCATATCTTGTTAAAACAGACCTTTAATTTGTGTGGTCATAGGCAGTCATAGCAGTGTAACCAGTCAGTCCTTCAAAGAGCCCAGCCCATGATGCTGGGAAACTATGGCTGGAAATAACCATTCTGACAAAAACTGTGATTTATGAGAGAGGCTTTTACTGAAAAACTTGCTTTCTAAACCGTTGGTGGCTCCTGAGACCTGGCAAATGTGAAGTCTCTACTGGAGGCTAGTGCAGTAAAGAGATAATCAACTCAGCAAAACCCAAGTGCAGATCCAGAAAAAGCTACAGCAAGCTGCTCAGTGGAGGCTTATTGAGGTTCTTTCTTGATCTGATCTATTTGACATAGTGCTTCAAATGTCGGCTAAAATTATTCAGAAGCAGTGAGAGTCGGTATCAGGAAAGTGATACTGACTCATGTTGCTTCCAGATGAGTTGCTGGAAGCCTAGAAAGAGGAACAAGAAAATAGGAATTGCAAAGATGTCAGAAGTGTACATATATCATGTACATGACACAGAGCCAACTTGTTTCAAGTAGTGAAGTGATCATCAAATGGGCACAATTGCAAAAAGCCCTTTGAGCCAAACCCTTTGCAAATGAAGTTCAGTTCTTGTCAGGGGAGCTATATCAAGAATTAAACTAATTCTTCATTTTTCAGACTAACTTGAAAAAGCTCTCGCTGTCACATAACTCTTGGGGAAAAAGCCTTAATGCTCTCTATTTCAACTTATCTGTCTGTGACTTACCATAGCAAATACTTATTCATGAAGTCTGTTGCCTCAAAAATCCTTCTCAAGTAGCACCCCTTTGTGCATAACAACTCTATACTTCTCAAAACAAACAGAAAACTGTTGTCTATATCAGAGTATCCACAGAGCTCTAATAATATACCTTTGCAAGTGAAAGATATTTGCTATCACAGGCCCCTAGATACTATTCCTATAGAAATTACAGGTACGTGGGAAGGTAGGAGTTTGGGTGAAAATTTCCATTAAATCTGTCACACTGACCATGAAGCTATCTAATATGTCTCACATTTTGGTTTGTGTTAATCTCAAATGTATTTTCTTCTGTACTTTCTTTTTCTGAGAATACATCTTGATAAGGAGATAAAAAATGCACTCATAGATGCTGCCAAATGCAAAACAGTGTCAGCATTCACGGCCTGTCTAAAGGCAAATTTCATGCACTCGTGGAACACTACTGTCAGTAAAGCTTAAGTTCCTCCAAATGTAGGCACCTCTTGAATTGGAGTCAAAAGACGCCAGATTTTGTGGTTATGTGCCTACAAGAGCTCTCCAAAAAGACATACCCAGGTCTCCTAGACATGGTTTTCAGTAATATAGATGTCCATTACAATGAGCAAAAGAAGAATGATATGGTGGTTCCTTTAGAGTCTTCTGCAGGGGAGAAGGGGGCATGCAAAACACACAAGACTTATGTCGCATGAGGGCATTCTTGAGGGCAATTAGCCTCTTGGGGAAATGAGGAGTACAGAAAATCCTCCTCCCAATTTCATATTTCCTTTTGCCAGATTCTCTCAGGCTCTAATCCTGAATTTCTTGTCAGGAAAGCCTGGACTAGATGAAATTCATTACAAGAAGGCTCTGATTCACCCCTTCTTGTAATGATTTGATTTTTAAGTGCCCAGGTGTGTGGGGTTTGGCTGGGAAAATTTTCTTCACAGCAGCTGGTATGAGACTATGTTTTGGATTTTTGCTGAACACAGAGTTGGGAATAGAGAGATATTTTTGTTATTGCTGAGCAGGGCTTACACAGAGCCACCACGCTGCTTTTTGTAGTGTCACACTGGCAAGAAAGTTGGGGGTACATGAGAGAGTGGGAGGAGACACAGTCAGACAGGTGACCCAAACTGACCAAAGGGATATTCCATACATATATACAACATCATTACCAGTATATAAAGTAGAAGGAAGAAGGAGGAAGGGGGGACCATTTGGAGTGATGGCGTTTGTCTCCCTGAGTAACCCTTTCATGTGATGGGGCCCTGCTTTCCTGGAGATGGCTGAACACCTGTCAGCCCATGGGAAACAGCAAATTAATTCCTTGTTTTGCTTTGCTTGTGTGCATGGCTTTTGCTTTCCCTATTAGATTGTCTTTGTCTCAACCCACAAGTTTTCTTCCTTTTACCTTTTCAAATCTCTCCCCAGTCCTGCCTAGTGTGGGGGGTGAGCAAGCGACTGTGTGGGGCTTGGCTGCTGGCTGCAGTGAAACCACGACACCAGGTTAAGCTGCTGGAACCACAATGTACCATTTCAATGTACTTTACCACTCCCATTGCTGCATCTGTTGGGGTTTAGTTAATGCTGTGTTTACATTTTCATCTTGTTCAGGGTAATTTTATGTCCTTCCCTCACTGCACCTGCAGTCTCTGTCTGTCTCTTGTGGTTTAATTTGAAAATGTAATACATCAAGAGAGAAAAGAATCTCTCTTTAGAGGTTTAGAACTAGAGTCCTCTTACATTTTATGAGTTGTTTCCTTTTAATTTCAAGTTTCAAACACAATTTGAATCAGTGAAGCTTGCATGGGTTTTAAAACATCCACCCTAAACTATGGTTTCATATGCATAATCTGTAAAAATATAGTTCTGTTACATAAATTTCCCTGTTAAAAATACATGGTTTTGGGGTTTTTTTTTGGGAGAGCTATATTTAAAATATGACAGACAATGGACATACAGATAGACTGAAACAAAAACTCAGTAAGGATTCTTCAAGTGACATGATCCAGTCTTATTGACATTTACATCAGTACTCAAGCTCCTGACATAGAAGGAGAAATGTTCAGCTTTTCCGCTTGCCTTATTTCTGAAATATTTGGTGGATGGATGTATATTAGTCTCATATTAAGTACTAAACAACCTCTGGAGCAATACTTACTAAATCCATGTAGGATTTTTTTGCTACTCTTGGTACTCACTGGCTTATGGCACTCTGCACAGAAAACTCACTTGGAAATTCAGTGGCATCAGGTTTTCATCCAGCTGTAACCATAAGCTAAGGTGACAGTTGATTAATGCTTTTCTGACAGGAATAGTGATTTCTTTCCCTTCAATTGACAAAAAATGACAAATAAAACATTAAAGGGTGTACTGAAAATCAAACAGTAAAAAATCACAAGATATCTATGTTATTTCTTTGCTATGGAAGAGTAACAGTAGAGATGCCTGTATTTTTAGAGAACTGCTAAATTAAAGGGATGTGTTTTCTCTTACATCTATTATCTTCCTGTTGTCAATATCAAGCACACCTATTAAAAAGACTGAAAAACCCATGAGTGAAGTCAAAATGGGAATTGCCAATTTGTAAAAACTTGAGGTCTGTTTTGTGATTTGAGTTGGCAAAATAAATCTCAAAATATATCATGCAACAGAAAGCCTTTCAAAACCTATTGTGTTTCATAATTTTTGGTTCACTACTTGTCAAAGCACTATTGCATAGGGAAAAAAGTTCTTATTGCATAAACTCTTTGATATTGTTACGCTTTTAGAAAGACACCCTTCTAGCTGAAGAGTGTAGGATGACATGCTTCAGATTACAGGAAAAATAAGCTGAAATGCAATTTCAACTCAATTGCAAATAGATACAGAATGAAGCAAAGTGAAAGCACAGATTTATTGTAAGCACTTAGAAAAATCCTATTAATAGTTTTTCATCAATGCAAGTGTAGCTGAAGAATGTATTTTGTTTCTTCTTAGAAGACTGCTTTTTAGAATATTTTTATTTTCTTTTAATTTTTTATTTTCTCAGTTTAATACTATTAAGAAACAGTAACAAGAGCTAAAGGATTAGGATAGTTTATATCTACCTAACTGCAGATAAAACTGGAGAAAACAGGGATTCTCAGTACAGAATTCCTGCTGGGTTTTCAACCCCTCCTGGACTATCTGAATTACTACTGAGATGACTGAAGCAAGTAAAAGCACATAAAACAAATGCTTAATTTCTATTGTAGACTGAGTGTGAGGAGAAGAAGGAGTCAGAAAGGCAAGGAGCCAAGAATCAGATATCTTGAGCTGTGGGAAAAGTGACAAACGCTTCGATATTTAGATAGAGTAAGGGGTTTTAATATGAGGAACAAGAAGAAAAAGTGCCCTTTTGTAACACATCTCAAATACAGTTCCTAAGGCATCATTCATGTGATTCAGAGAAACACTTCTGCTAATGTTCAAGTTCACCAAACTGAGGAATGTAAATGAGTTCATCCCCGATTGAATGTTTCCTAAACTGAACCTGGGCCTTACCGAAAGAGCCTGCAGGTTTTGTCTTGATGGTTCTTTCTCACCCTTGCAATAAACTTTCATGCAAATTTTAGCTTGCAGGGTTACATCTCTACATCTGTAAAAGCCAAGATTTTGGTTCACTCTGTGAAGATATGAACCTAAGTCTTCTAAGAAATTTCTTTGTATTTGGGCTTCCTTGTTCTTCTAGCCAACTGTTTTCCTATTGTTTTGTTCTGAGTATCATTATGACAAAGGTCAGAAACTGTTGCCAAGCCTGTAGTTATGTTATCACAAAGGCATTATTTGATGTTGTAGCTTACCTTCTTTTAAGGAGAAATACGTTTGGGAAATGACACTTCTGCTCTCTGTGCACTTGTGTGTGCAAGTATTACTGGGCAAAGAAAACAAAACAAAACTTAAAGCATCCAACTAGCTGTGATATTCCTGGCCTTCCATGCCATAGATAACTCAGATAAAGGACATAAGTAAACCATATGTATGCCTTCACTGCAAAAGCTGGCGTATTTTTTACAATGAAAAAGTTACACTATAATCATCATATTGATCAAAAACTCTTTCAGAGACAAATGTCAGTCTTTATCTTAGTACACTGAGACAAAGTAAACCCTATGGTGGTTATAGCTCTGACCTCAAACAGTCAGAGCAAGGTAAACGAAGACTGTCTTCTCTCCGCAAGGGTTTCACATTAAAGAGGTAAAAAACCCTCTATTTTTTCAGCAAGAAAATATAGAAGCATTACCAGCTTTCATGCAGCAGAGGGGTGCATACCCCCACCTGTTAGAGCTTGTTAGCTGTATCATTGCAGAGAAAAACCACTTCATTCAAAAGTGAAGAAAAATAATGCTGTCATTTCTGCCTGCTAGGGAGTGCTTCTGTTCTCCAGCCTGACAGAGTGCAAGTGGGCAGTTTCCAAGATTGAACCAGAAAATTCTTACTGTGAAATTTAAATATAGAGATGAGAGGCAAAAAACTCCACAAGCAAATACTGCACCAAATCTTCAGAGCTAGCTGAGTAGTAAAATTAACTGTACATATCTACTTTCAAATTTCCTGTGTCTGTCCTGGACTATGCAGTTTTGCTGGTGGTTGAATTTTAGTTCACTTGAACCTTCACCTTTTTAACTATAAATCAGCAAAGTCAGGAGTCTGTGCTGGTGTTAGCAACATTCACCCTAATTTAGGTAAGATTCGCATAAACACAGCCACTGTCATCTGTGTCAATAAGCCAGTTCAGAGTGAAACTCATCAACATGGTCTTTAAAGGTTTATTTCTGCAGTAGTCAGGTTCTTGGAAATAGTAGGTCTGTGGGCCAGTATTGACAAAAACCTCTCAGCATCTAAAGTATGATTTTACAGTTCAAATGCTCGTTAGATTACAAAATAAAGCAGCTTGCAGTTTTCTTTATCAGTGTGTAATTCAGCTTGTAAAAATGCTATGAGCAAAACCTTCGGTCAGTTGAAACCCAAGCTGTGTAACTCCACTGACAGATTTTGAAGGCTGGTTTAAATTTCAGTCAGAGTAAGCATCCTAAACTGGATTTAAAGAGGTTCCAATTTAGGGGCTAATAGCTAGACTATTACTTGTATGTTGGTCTTTCCTACATAAGCAGACTTTTTAAGCTTAATTTTCTGAAGACTGATATTTTAAGATTTTTGCTAAAAAAGATTAGCAAAGCTAAGGCAACAGAAGAGTTCAACATAACAGCTCAGAAATTTGTTCTATAGGACATAGAGTCCTCTGTGATCACTGCCCATATGCACACTCGTATTTCCCAACAGCACAAGGTAACTTGCCTCTGGGTGAAACAATGCTGTCTTGCACAGGGAGGAAGAGCCATGCAAGCAGTTCCTGAAACTGCTCATTCCTGGCAGGAAACCTTCACTTAAATGGACCACAGTGTTTGTCTGATGGTGCATGGCCATGAACAACCACCCTGTAAACCTCCTTTTAACTACTCTGGCAGACATCCTGCATAGTGTGGAGTTATCCTGTGCCAGAGGGCCCTCCTGCAGGTACCTTGGCCTTGACTTATGGTGAGATGGTGAAGAGACGTGTTTTTATAGAACTTTGACCACAGAAATGCCTGATCTAATTTAAATTTAAATAACACATGAAGTGATTTCCTTTATAACTTTAACATTTTAAATACTGTCTGTATCCAGGATTGACAGACAATGGCTTCTGGTCAGCCAACTACTTCCCTCTATAAGTAATTGCCTCACATAGCTGTTGTGAGAGTCAGAGGAAAAGTGTAGTCGATTGTTTCCCTTCTGACCTCAAATTCCAGGAAAAGAGTTTAACAGCTTATTGACACAAGGCATTTGTGGTAGGCAATACGACAGATTCCTAAGAGAGAATCCCTCAATCTTCAGAAACTTGGTGGTCTTACACTGAATCTGTATGGTCCAACTGGCATCTTACAACAAACAAATACATATAAATATACACATGTATAAGCATATGTGTATACATGTATATTCTATTTGAATCCTGAGCTTTCTATCTTTTCATCTCTCTTTTCTGTGAAGCTCTCTTCAAGTGTTTCCTTTCCTGTTTAGTCCACAAAAGAATTGAGGTAGAGTTGCCTGCGTGCTCTTGAAGATTATCTTTAGAGATTAAAAAAAAAAAAAGAAAAAAAAAGGAAAGAACATCAGATGTTGTTTTTTCTCATACTTGCACTAAGGATATGACAGTCTGTAGCTGTTGATGAATTTAGCTTATGATGGAGCTCATAAACAGGACAGGCCACCAAGTTTTGCAGGTGTACCTGAAAGGATAATTTTGTATGGTATTTGGGAAATGTTTTGAGCGAAAAATGTAGAGTAATTCTAACATCCATATAATGTACTGGGGCCAGAAACTGGAAGCAATATTTTTAGGGATGTATCAAATAACTTGGTTGAGCATGAAAGCTGTCTTCAGATAGGCCTTCTTCCACTGCTTCTACCAGTTGGTCTCAGTACATTCAAAACATCTTTCTACCTCCTAGATAAATAGACGTGTCCCAAAAAGCCTGTGCTGGATCCATAACAACTGGTGACTTGTAAAAATACAGGATGAATTGTTGCTCCTCCTGTTAAGTAAGAGCTATATGAATATGCAAAACTCTTTCCAAAGCAGTAGTACTAAGTGGCAGGATTTGGGTATAGGGGGCCTTTCCTGCCTGGTCTTTGCTACAGCTATGGATTTATCATCCATAGAAATCAAAGTATCTATTTTAGGGTGAGTTGGAAAGTGTTTACTGTACTGGGCAGATCTCCAGTGACTTCAATATTTGCATACGTAGTCACTTCCACAGTAAATGCAGGTGTTTGAAGCTGATTCCAGCCTGTTTTAAACATCCTGTTGATTCAGATCCCAATTTCCTGGAGGGCCATAATTGCCTGGTTTCTGTCAAAATCTGAACTAGTTCACTAAAGCATAATTGACCCCTTTCACACATGGATCACTCAGCTGCTACTTTTAAATGACCAGGTCAGCTTCTGTGTGAAAATGAATTGGCACAGAATAGGATCAAATGAATTGTTTTACCTGTATCCATCTTCTTCCACCGGTGTGTCGAAACATAAAGTCAGTTTTACATGATCATAAGCACTCAGAATAAAAATTATTTTGTCTTCTTCTGGTCCTGCTGCAGTACTTGCTCAGCACATATCATTTAGCCCTTGCTGGCAGGCCACATACTAGACTGACCACTCTGCTCTCTCCCGAGGTGCCTTCTGCAATGTTCTGGCAGTGAACTCCTGCGCACTGGGCGTTCTCCTGACTCTCATGTCAGTTTGGTGTAATTCTCACATCAGCACTGGTGAAAACAGTCTTGGCTGAAAAATATGAGACATGGGGCTCTGTGGGAGCTAAACTGATGTGCACTGTGCAGCTTGCTTGCATATCTTATTCTGCGCTCCCAAAAGGTCAAGAGGAGCTAGATATACAGAAAGAACGAGCCTTGCTTCCAGTCAACCTGTACCTCTTACTGGAAGGCTTTGATACAAAAATGGGCTGCTGGAGGCACTTTGGTATGATATTGCGTTCAGCCATTTTCCTGTACCTCTTGTCAATTCCCACTGAAAATAGGTGACTGCATATATTTCAGGAGGAGAGCTGAAATAGGCTCTGGGCTGTCAAAGGACTAGGAGGCAGCAATGTATGCAATCCAAGGCAGTGGGAAACGTCAGCTCATTTCCTAGCACTTTGGACTATGCTTCCTTTCCAGCTTGGCCTGAAGGGAGTGGTGGTTAGGGCTCACCTCAGGTCATCTCCATGAGAAATCTTGCACTGTCACAGCTCTTTCCTTTTCCCAGTTTCTCTTACTGCTTATTGTCACAGCTCAGAATGTGAACCTTGAATTGTACTACTGAGCTATGTATCAACTGTATTTTTCCAGAGTGATGTTCAGTTGCTCACATATATGGTCACGTATAAGTGGTTGTGGTTCTCTGCTAGAGAAAGCTTCTTCATTTTTTCAACATTGCCATCAACATTCAGTAGTATTCAAGCTAAATCATGGGGTACCATGGCTTATTCTGCCTTCTAAATATGATCGTATCATCTATGAAGGTCCAGTGGCATGACCAGGATATATTTATCTCAGGAGCAGTCCTATAAGTCTGGTATTCATGCAGCTCGCAGTGAAGTCTGAGGCAGCTCTGTGTGTTGTATGCACAGCACCTCAGAGCTCTTTGCTCCATAGGTAGAAGCAAGATCATTGTTTCCCAGCTTGTGCAAAACCACTTTGTTCACTGAACTGAAAATTGGCTTCTCTGCAAAAGCTCACAGGTTATGTTGAGCATCAAAAACTGCAGCCATGCTGGTTGTGGCTGGCACAGGACACAGTATGGATTCACAAGTGCCTGAACAGTGCAGAGCTCATCTACCCAAAAGCACAGTGCACAGGTAACAGGAACCTCAGAAACAGCAGACTACAAGAGCAGATATGACCTAGTTTTAAAAGCAGCAGCGTATATGCACAGAAGGGAGAAGCAAAGAGCCGACATAATTATTACTTTCTCCCTGACTTACCACTTAACACTTTGTTCTTGACTTCTCCTCAGCTTGGCAATTTGATACCAGTTAGAGGTATGACTGGTAACAGACAAGAAGTGGAGATTATAAAATGGGAAAAAAAGGAAAAAAGATTTCTAAGAAAAGCTTCACGTTTACTCCAGTTTCTTTGTGACTACTTGAGCTATCACACTAATACAAAGAGATACAACAGAAGTAGCACCCTTAAACCACATCTGCTTCATTCCTCTCAATATCCTTGAGGGCAGGTGAGACAGCAAGTCAAAGTTCAGCCTTTCAGCTGAACCTGACTGCAAGTGCCATGGTATTCAGGGTTTGGTCTTCCTCTCCAGTCTTCTCTGCACTTAACTTAAGGCAAAAATAAGAGAGAAATTTGATTCTACCCTTGTCTAAGGTACTCCTTCTGCTTGGAGAAGTATGTAAGTGCCCTAAATATAGTCAGATATGTGCTGATACATTATTATAATGAATGCTACTAATGAAATAATCACAGGCAGAAGTCAAACATGTTCTGCAGCTGGTTTTTGTGGGGGAGCCACCAGTCTCCAAAATCCATTAGAACAGCTTCTTATTGACGTTACTTGAGTTCCTCTTTATTGCTAGCAGAATGCCTCAAGATATCTTTATTTTGGCTGTTATGCAAATCATTACTGGAATCTTGCTGTCTTGAGAAAAAATGCCACTGAAGACACTGTGCTTTGAAGGGTGGTATTTATTAACTGTGTACTAAAAATTGGTGTCTTAATTATAATTTTTATGACCTTGGCATTTGGCCCCAACTTAATAGAGCTAGTTTTGTGTATTCCATTTGCCAACTCTCCGTATCTCACAATCACTTCTACTACATATATCTTGTGATCTGCTATCTTTAAGCATATGGGCAAACAAACATATTCTTGCCATGAAAGCAGAGGTGTGGATCTATATCTAATCAGTCACTCTGTATATTTGATCACACTCATACAGGCAAAGGAGGTTGTATACCCCTCTTGGATGAAGTTTTGCAAAACAGCTCCAGGTTACCATGTGAGAAAGTGTATATTCATTACTATACCATGGGACGTACCATACTGCAATTGATATATTACATTCTTCTTTGTCTCTGCCCTGAGTAGTCTGCATGTGGACACAGCACTCCAGATGCACCTCACCCGGGCAGATTAGAGGGGCAGGATCACCTCCCTCGACCAGCTGGCAATGCTTTTCCTAAGGCACCCCACGATACCATGGGCCTTCTTGGCCCCAAGGACATACTGGTGGCTCATGGACAGCTTGTTGTCCATCAGGACACCCAGGTCCTTCTCCACAGAGCTGCTCCCCAGCAGGTCAGCCCCCCAACCTGTGCTTGTGCATGTGGTGATTCCTCCCCAGGTGCAGGACCCTGCATTTGTCTTTGTTGTACTTCATTAGGTTCCTCTCTGTCCATCAATCCAGCCCATCCAGGTCTCGCACCACCCTGGTGTATCAGCCACTCCTCCCAGTTCTGTATCACCATCAAACTTGATGAGGCTGCAGTCTGTCCCTTCATCCAGCTTGTGGATGAATAAATTGAACAAGACTGTACCCAGTACTGACCCCTGGGGAACACCCCTAGCAAGAGGCTGTGAGCTAGACTCTGCTCTAAGGAAATTTTGATTATTGGTACAGTTATGCTCCAATAAGATACATATAACAGGAGAGCAGTAGGAGATACATCTGTGGAGACAAAATTTGGGCTGCTAGGAGCCCTAGAGATCTCTAAGAGATGTGCTCTGAAATATTACCACATTCCTGCAGTTTCAGTGTGTAACTTGACAAAAGATGCATAGAAAAATGATATAGATGCACATAAGAATAAAGGAAATGTTTGGTGCAGACGGTGCCATCAGGAAAATATGGTTTGACCTAAACTAAAGTAGGGCAAGGTTTCTGTTACTAAAAATTAACATTATAGTTTTTAAACTAAAAATTAGAGAGAGACAACTGGCACAGAAAATCCAGTTCAGGATGACACATATTTAGTGGTGGGAATGTTATTAAATCCTCTACAGTCTCAGTAAAAAGGACAGGAAAAGGTGTTAATAAAGTCCAGGAAGGAACTGGACAAACAGTTTCTACATGTGAAGTGTGTGAAGCACATCAAATAAAACAGTGAGCCACAAAAAAACCCAGAGACATAAAAAACCAGTTAAATGAAAAGTGTAAAAATGCTGAGGCTGATTGCCCTGTTTTTCAGCTGGGAATCTGACCTAATTTAGGCATCTGAGGAGTCTGATGAAAGAAAGTGACTGTTAGGAATGGTATGGCCAAGGCACACACTGATACAGCCCTGCCAAAATGGGCCATGCGACTGGAGGATCGGTACTGTTGCATTACTGGAATCTTTGTGTCACATTCAGTAAACAATTCAGCTGCATCAACACAAGACAGAATATTCATGAGCTGAAGTCTGGGGCTTGAGGACTGCATCATCAATCACATAACGAGGATGGTAAAGGTGGCAGCAATGTTCTTGGGATAGAAAACTCAGTTGCACCAAATAATACGGGAATAACAAAGCCTTTCAAGTACCCCAGCCAAACTAGGAAAATGCACTGTGGTGTGATGTGTGTCTTCAGGCACATCAAGTGTGATTCCTTGTGGAAACCAGCTGTTCAAGGTCCAGTGGGGAGCTCCTCACAAGCTCCTCACAAGGATTAGCAGCTCTCAGCTCGGGCCTCTGTCATCCTGAGTCTCCACAGGGGCAGGAGCACTGACCTGGGGTCTCCTTCCCGAAGGAGACACCAAAGAGCTTTGACCTATTGACTATTGCAAATAAATTTCCACGACTTCAGCTGCTTAAGAGACTTGTTAGCAAATGGCAAGCTTGAAACCTGGGCTCTCATGAGGAGTTCCCTATCAAAAGGTTTTGGTTCTCTTTTTCACTCTTTTGTAGTGCCATAGATTGTGAAGGAGAATTGATGCTGGAAGCTCCTTTGCTGGCAGATACCTGATGCTTTGGCAGTGGCTGAGATGTGATCCCAGCCACTACAGCAGCCCCCTTCTCTTCTGAAGCCCCAAGGATGCCCTCAGCTACCTGGGAGTAGTGACAGGATGGTGCTTTTGAAAATGCAGCCTTCTCCCCAGCTCACAGTGAAGAAAGATCAGCACCAACTACTTTCTCACTTCTCTTTCTGAGAATAGTGGAGGTTATCTATTTTTTACTATTACTTAGTTCCCAGCTCTGTTTTGGGACTCATTGCTCATGCTTGCTCATGAGAAGTTCAGGGGCTCAGAGCCATCTCGGGGTTTTCCCACAGAGCTGCCAAGACTATGCTCTCCCCAGCCCTGCTGAAATCCCCTGGAACCTGGGCACACTTTCTGCACGTGCACGTGGTGTCCGGCCAACATCTCCTTGTGGCATCAGCTTGGCAGTGGAGTGGTGGGGCATGAGAGATGAAGTCACCCGTGCTTGTGACAGTCACTGATCACTAAAGCCTGCGGGGGGGTTTAATGTGGTTTGGCAAGCAAATGATGGAAAATGCCAGTGTTTTGAGGCTCTTTCAGGGAACTGAAGGAAACAGGCCTGAGTCCTTTTTATTTTAACATTGCAAAAAGACTTTTATAAAAACCTAAAGGCAATGTACATTTCCGGAGAGCAACTTTAGTTTCCTTTCTTCTTCTCTGTGTGTTTCTCTGTCTTACATTGTCTTATCATCGTACAAATATACAGAGAGAGAGAGAGAAAGAAAAGGAAAGGAAAGTTTTAAGATTTAAAATAAATCCATTTTTATGAGAATTGTGGTTTAATAAAGGTTGTGCATTACATTTTCATAAAAGAGTCTGGAAAGGCAAAATAAATTCTCACAATCCCTTCTAGCCCCATCCATCCATCCATGCAGGCTAGCAAACCATAGTGCCAACATACTAAAGATAAGAGCGCAGTGATAAAAGATGTTTCACCACGCAATGTGGGGAAAGTTTTTTACAAGTTAGGCCTAGCTTCTCAGTGGAGGTTCCTCTTTCAATTCTCTGAAACTTTAAAAAATTGCACACACAAAAAAACAACTTTCAAAAGCAGTTTTCTCAGTTCAGTCCTCCCTCCGCTCCCACACCATCTCTATAGATGCTTCTAAGATGTACTACAAAATACATGTAAAAGTTACTTGTGTTTGTAGTGTGTGGGCTGATAGTTTTTAGAGCATTCTGTTACAGCATGATGTAAACTAACCTACACAAAACCCTCAAGTCTTTTCATTTAGTTTTGTTTACCTCTTTCTTTAATGTAAAAGAAATCTGTCCCTTTTTTTTACGAAGACCAGTAGAAAGAGAAGACACCTAGTAATTCACCAGCTCAAACCTATCCTTTCTTTTTAAAGGTTATACAATCACAACAGGAAATATTTTGAAATGGTCATACTAATCACAAGACAGAGTACTTTTTAGTCTGAACATGTGTTTATACTACTCTCCTATTTTTAGGCTGCATCACATGCCAACTCCTTACCACTGCCATTTGAATTAGTAGTAGTTTTTGCTGGTTTTTTCTCATTTCTTTACACACCTGATGCAAAACGATATTTGGAAAATATGCTAATTTTGGCTAAAGTCCTCAAAAGGAATTAGACATCCAAATATTTTAGGAATCAGTCCTTAGTAGTGGCATTCCTGACTAGTTTCCCTGCACCCTTCTGCAAAAGCAAAAGCAAACGCAAACTTGTCTCCTGCTGCCAAAACTGTCAATGAGAACGTAGCAATGATGCTTTGACCAGCATGTCAGTGGCCTCCCCACGACGGCACTATATCCAAAGCAATATGACTTTCTGGATTAGAGTAAGGAACCACCTTATTGAACGTGCCTGTGTAAAAGGATCTGGCACTCCAAGAGCACTTCTGAAGCGCTGGGATGAAGTGGACTGAGGGCAACACTCACAACAAGCTTCCTCGTTATCACTCCTGCAGAGAACTGTGTCAGTAAGGAGATGAAAATGTTAACGACTTCTTTGTATCTCTTTGTTTAAAAGGCACCTTGCAATTACAAGAGGTACATGATTAAGAATCAGGTCTTTTCTGAGAGTTGACTGGATTGACCAGAGTTGACAAGACTGTAGGTGTGTTCTTGAGGATGATAATCAGAACATCTTCAATTGCAGTGCTCTCTTTCACTTGCTCAATGCCTTCTGAAAAGTCACTTTCCTACACTGATATAATTTTTTCTTTAAATAATACTAATATTTTTGCACAACTCAGTTATCTCACTGCTGGTGGCTCAAGGAGTATTAGTGTCTTGCTTTGTAAATGCTACAAGAGTTATAAGAAGAACATTTTGAGTGGCTTTTGAAATTGAGCACTTCCTTGTACTTTAACTGATGATATCCAAATAATGAGACTTCCTAAATCAATTATCAAAGTAAAAAAAGTCTTTCTTTAGCGGTAGTGGATTTCTTTTTTTGCATGAATTATAATAATGTAATAATATCCCAAGAAGAAAAATATCCACAAACTGCAAGGTACAATAAGATTTTCTGGTTCTCAAATGACTGAATATCTCGTATTACAGAATCAGTGTATTATTTTGTATACTGGATTTCTGATGTCTCATTCTTATCACTAATGAAGAAACAGTTCAGCTGAAAACCAGGTAAAAGACTTTCTTTAGAAACTGGGTGTAAAAAGAGATTGTGGTTAGATTTGCTCAATCAAAAAAAAAAAAAAAAAAAGAGACACCGGAGAGCAGCAAGTACCTAGAGGAGTTAATACAGAATGTAAATCCACAGAGAAAGCCCAGTGCAACACCATCCACACCTCCTCTGTCTCGGGTTGTAGAAACATAAGTTTCTACACCTGCCTGCCCAGGAGTCTCCATGGCTCCATCTGAGATGTCCCCACCTCGTTGGCTCACAATTAGGCTTTTTACCATGAGATACAGAAAACCAGGACACTGAGCAGCAAGAAAGCTAGACAGAAACACCTTAGTCTCTGAGAAAGCTTCAGCTTTTGACACTTTGTGGAGGGTTTCAGGGAGACCCCTAGATACAACCATGTATTACCACTGAAATTTCAACTGCAGTGAGATGTTTGCACCCCTCTTATCTCATAAAATACAGAAGTATCCAAACCAGCAACAAGAATACTATTCACACTTCCTAAATATCACACAACGAGGATGTGGGAGATATGAATTTATTTTCTCTTCAGAGTGATGAGATTTAAATCTACACCTCCCACCAAGCAATAAGATTTTCTATTAATTACTTCATCTAAAATATATAAATTACATTTAAGTAGGAACTGCATTTTGGATGTCTTCTCCTCGAAAATACTAAACAAACACTACAGTTTGTTTTTCTCACCCATGGAATTTATATCCCAGTGGTACCATGCAAACTGGAACAAATTCAGCAGCAGGAGTAAAGACAAGTTGTAGATAAGTAACATTATGGTTAATGCATTTCTGCAAGAATGCTTGGTTCCAATCAGGCCAGCTAAACATCCATAGTCTGTAGGGAGTGCCCTAAGTACCCACAGGATTAAAGGGCACATGGCATTGATGCCTTGCTTCTGGCTGTATCCCGTGCAGGATGTACTCCAGTAAGTCTCCAATAAGTGTTTTCAGTATTTATGATATACTGGGTCCCCCAGCTGATGCAGCTCAAGGAATAGTATTCCCCCCACTCCACAACTGTAGTTTATTTCAGGCCTTCGGCCTGAGCTGGATGTTAGGATATATGGGCTTCTGAGGACTTGGACTTAGTGACTGGGGTTCATAGTTTTGATTATGGCGCCTTTAGCAAAAGCTGAGCAACTGAAGACCTCAGTCTTGAGTTTAAGCACTTAATGACAACGAAAGAATATTTAGGCTCCTAAAGCCTTTTTCAATGGTAGCAGAAAGGTCCGAAATTGGAAATTCCATCCGTGATGAAAATTTTCTCCTTCAGTGTAGGGTCAGAGTGGATTCAAGCAAGTAGGTCAGGCATATGAACAGGCAGAGGCCTGATGCTAAGCGTATAATGTGACTCACAAATGCACATTTGCTTTGCTCTGCCTTCTGGGATTATGCCCCTTTTGCAAAAGAATCTCCTGCGCTCCTAGCTAAATCTTTCATTGGCGACCACAGTCCCACCCTGGATGGATGGTCTTCATTCTCTATTGTAAGAATCAGTGGCAGTCAAATAAAAATTCTTGCCTTTCCTGCTTTTATAGCAGTCCCAATTGCTTTTCTCTTGGTCAAGAACCCTAGCAGCTCTTCCATAACATACTGCCACTCAGTCAGTTTTCGAGATCATGGAGTTAAAATGTCTTGCTAAACTCCTTGAGAACAGATATCCTGTCCCAGCAGACTAGGAAAGACATTCAGCATAGAAAAGCTACCTGGCCCAACTCCACATTTTTGTACCATTCTCCCAGGCAGATATAAGGTACTTGTGGAAGTGTGTGAGGGTGAGTTTGGCAGGTGGGTGTGATGTCTTCATTGCAAATCACCTGGCTGAGTGTTCATGTATCTTTCCCCTCCTAACAGGCAGGGGTGAAGCAGGTCTGTTTCTTGTTGAATAAACATTCCTGATTTCCTGCATTGTTTAGATGGATGATCTCACAAAGATGAGCTTCAGCTTACAGGGGTATAGATATCCACTTACTCTACATCTTGCTAAGATCCTTTACATATTCCCCCTTCCTGGCTGGAATGGGAAAAGAGCACTGTAAAGATCCTGTATTTACACTGACTAAATTTTCCTGCCAAGGAGGGCAATTACCTAGGGAAATACCTCAGAAGCCAGGCCAGAGGAAAGGACTCCAGTGAGAATGAAATCTGTGCTTATGGAGCTACAACATGGCTCAGGCTGGCCTCAGAGTAGCACCAATCCAATGGTTTTTTTGATAGAACGAGGCTCACAGGATGTACATGGAGGAGTTTAAACACATTTTCTTGCCCCAGCAGGAGACCTCAGCTATCTCAGTGACATCCTGTCATTGCTGGCATGACTAACTCCTATCAGTGGGTATGTGGGTGCATTGCTGAAAGACAGGGTTTGAGGAAAGCAGCAGATGATCAGGTCATTTTCAGTGTTGAGTGGTGACAATACAATACTATCTGTGATGCAGGCTGTCAAAATAAAACTCTGTTAGAAGGGTGAATGAGAAGACTATAAGATTCTCAGTGGTAAGAGCCTGACACCACCTCTTCCTGCACTCCTAGCAAACTGTTGTCAACTCTTCAACTCTATCTTGCTGTTCTGATGAAAATCTACCCTAAAGTTTGCTTGGCTTTCGTACTCCCAGTTGGTTGGGAAGATGCACAGATCTACTTATTCATAGACTGTAAATGAAGAAGAAAAGCACAAGTAGAGATTCTCTATTAAAGAGTTAAGAGGAAGGGAGGAGAAATAAGGAAGTAGTGGTTGAAACAATCTTCTTTTAAGCAAAGAAAAAAGTTAAGAAAGACTTGATAACATTTTATACGGTGTATAAACAACACAGAAGAGCCCCAAACTAGGTGTTGTTTTTTTTTCCTGGGGGTGTGGGTGTTCATAACTAGTGGAAACTGCAACAAGAACTTCAGAAATGGAAACACTACACTTTTAGCCAAAAAACAAGCACAGCTTTCTCACCTGCCCAGACCGAAACATGAAGTGAAGAGATTATTTCTAATAAGGAGAAGAGAGGTTGGTTTCCGAACCCTTTCAGTGTAGGGTTGCACCATTTTCTCTATCTAGTTATTTAATTTGAGATCAAGTGGATCAAAAGTATATAAAACAGAGCAAGCACATTAAAACCCTTAGTGGGGTTTGCCACAAAGGACAAAGCTGGACCGTCAGAGTCAAAAAGATAAACACAAACTGATTTGCAAAGAACATTTACATACTCTGTAATTCTGATCTGAGAATGCTCTGCTGGCTTTTAAAAAATTGTATCATATTTGTCTGTTTCTCCACTGGGGAAATACTCTTTTCATTTGTCATGATTGACAGTAGTTATTCAGCAGCAATACAATCTTTGTAGCCTTAACATATAAAAAAAAAAATAATGCTTAAGTCAATGTCTTGCAGATGTATTCAAAAAAGTGTTGTAATTTGCAACTGTTTGTATGTAGGGCCTTGCAAAAACCTGTGGCATAATTTCTCACCAATGTGAGTGGTTGTGGAAAGGATTTAGATTAGGGATGGTTTAGGACTAATTAATTTCATAAGTGAAATAAATGTGAATAAAATAAATATAAAATAAATATATAAAATGGAAAACATTTAATCTCTATGTTCAGAGCTATTTAGAAGTTTAATTGCTGCAAGTTTAACTTTCTGCTTCTATATAATCCCATTTAACACTGTGAATGAAACAGTAAGGCAGTGAGTAACAGTCTGCTAGATGTTTATTTACCAGCACTACTGTGAGTTATTTATTATCTTCAGTGCCTTTGATGGCTACACATCAAGAGACTTAAGCTTTGGCTCAGATCTCAAAAAAGGAAATAAGCCCCCACAGGTCTCTACAGCACATTTCTCTGGAGGAGGAGGAGAGCATTGAGACATTAATGTCCACGCAGAAAGCTCAACCTGAATCTATTGTCTTTCTCCCAGAAGAAAGTAAAAGGGCACAATGACACTGGACTGCAGAAATGAAAGGTGAGGGCCAGGGCTCTGTGGAGCACAGTGGAGATAATGAAGATAACCAGCACTGAGATGCTGGGCCAGGCAATTCTTTCTATGAGTCAGTCAATGAATGCTATTCACAGAAACAGAGTGGGCTGCTTGGATTTAGAAGTGAAAGACTCTGGTATTTCAGTACATTTTCTTATCAGACAAACGAAGTCTGTGGGTGAGCATGGAGCCTCATCTGTAGGGGAAGGATATGATATGGGAGAATCCAGAAGGGAATGTGGGAGTCCTGGGTGACTGTCAGCCAGAACAGGTATCAAACATTTTCACTTTTTTGCTTTATCATTAACATAGAAGCAAGAATTTAAATAAAGCCCAAAGAACTACTGAGCCCAGCTGCTGTCCAGCTTTGTTTGAAAAGGATCTTTGGTCTATATACATGAGTCTGTATTTCTCCCCTCTCCCTCAATAAATGTGAGTTGGCTGATAAAGGGTGAAGGTCCTGAGATTAACCAAGTTTCTGAGCATTGCATAAATTATTTGGCCAACTGGATGAAAGCCTGGAATTCATATGTTTATAATTCCACCTAATGTTTTTGTGTTCCTTTCCCTGATTAGCGCAACTGCACATGGTTTTCTGTATGTAATGGCCATAATAACTCAGGAGAAGTTTGTAGATGTGTGCAATAGCAATAAGGACAATATTCATTATATATTATTCCATTGTAAGTCACAGTAAGAAAATAGGCTCATGTTTTCTACTGTCCCTTGAACCACTGGATCCACATATGTTGGTGTTATCTCCCCCTATGAGGCAGTGTCACCATCTCATCCTAACTGTTCAAAATGCCTTTCACCCATCCCTTTTTTCAGTCTGGGGTCAAAGCAAGGAAAGTGTAGCTCAGAATAGAAGCAAAGTATTTCTTGTGGATACAAATATCAGTCTGCAAATCCTACACCAAATCCTGCTTGACCCAACATGTCACAGACCCAGTTTATGAATGGACCATACATTATCTTCCATTGAAGGAAGTGAAAGCATTTAGCGTTCAGTTCTCTTGGGCCTATAGGGGAACACCAAAACATCTTTAATATAAAGCATGGCTTTATTTCTAACACCTGGCATGCTTTGAATTTCTGGCCAGCTCTTTGTGAACAAACCCCTACTTATTTTCTTCAGATTTACTAGAAAAGTTTAAGCTGATGATAAATAGAAGGTGTGAACTTTTTTACTTTGCTGTGGCAGGTGGAAGCAGGGGAGCATTTATAGCTCCTTTAGCATGTTAGCATGAACAACAAAATGGTCAACGATGGCAAGCTGCAACACTGAGGCTTTTATTTCAAACTTTAGGAAGTCAAATCTCCAGGTGACCACATGCCCTTTTGAAGATGGCAAAGATTTTCAGTTTTGGGCCCCTTGCTGCAAGAAAGACGTTGAGGTGATGGAAAGTGTAAAGAGAAGGACAACAGACCTGGTGAGGAGTCTGGAGCACAAGTCTTACTGAGAACAGCTGAGGGTGCTGAGACTTTTGAGTCTGAAGAAAAGGGAGGACTTTATCATTCTCTACAACCACCTGGAAGGAGGTTGGACCCAGATGGGGCTTGGTCTCTTCTCCCAGGTAACAACTGAAAAAAGGATACGGCCTCAAATTGCACTAGGGGAGGTGTAGATTGAATAATAGAAAAATTCCTTCACTGAAAGGGTTGGCAGGCATTGGAACAGGCTACCCAGGGAAATGGTGGAGTCACCATTCCTGGAGGTATTTAAAAACTGTATAAATGTGGCACTTGGGGACATGGGTTAGTGACAGACTTGGCAGTGCTGGGTTAAGGGTTGGACTCGATGACCTTGAGGGTCTTTTTCAGCCTAAAGAATTCTGGTTCTGAACACCTCTTTTTCCATCTTCACTCATGACTACAGTAGTCCCAAAGACAAGTTACAGCAGTCAGAAGAATTGGAACAACCAAAGGAACTGATTTTTCTGTAATACAGTTTCTCTCTCTCTGCTTTCCAGCTGCTAACTGGCATAGCAATAGTCTTTCCACATGCTGGTGGTCCCTGTATAACAAAGTGATTCCCAGGCACTGCTGTGAGGGTTTGCAGTTGGTTTTTGCGGTACTGCAGCAGCAAAAACGGGGAGGTCCTGAGAACCAGAGTAAACATTTCCAAGCCCAGGGGGGACCAGCAATTTATGTTATTGATATCCATATTGGCTATGATCTCTGCCCCTCTTGTGGGGGTAATCCTGTACTCAACCCACAAACATTAGCAGAAATAGACATGTGAGTTGAGTAAACCTATCAGCCTACTATAACATGTAAACTGTGCCATGTCCTGTTAGTTTCTCAGAGAAAAGCTGTTGGTAGAAACCATTCCATTTAAAAAGCTCAAAAAATAACTTTCCCAAGTATATATGGTTTTAGATGTCAAACATTTAACATGCATTTAACCATAAAAAACCTCAGTGATGAGTTTGTGAGGCTATTTTATCCACCAGGACCAGATTTTAAGATTATGTATCTGCACTGCTGGGAATTGCTGAGGTTGCAAAAGCCAGACATGTAACAGGAAACTTCATCTTCATCCTCTTAGAGATGTTAAAGATATGTTTATGCCCCATGGGAGAAATCTGTGACCAAAAAGGCACATCTTCATGTGAAAAAGTGGGTTCCAGTGATTTTCTTCGACAGGGATATACAGATTTAGTTCACAAATCAGGCTGATAAGGAGATGTTGTTTGCAATGTGCAAGGCAGAGTTTAGTCCAGCTTAAGGGCTTGGTCTTGCTTCTGTTTAACTCAGTCACACATTCACATGCTAGCAGCCAACTTCTGTTAGCTGCAATCATGGATAGGTTGCAAACTTTTTGACTAACTATGTATTTCTAAAGACCCCAATAACCCTGATCATTGCACTGAGGATTTAAACACTGTGTAACTGACATCACCAGCTTTGTAGAGGCATGTGATTGAGGGGAATTGAAGGTGTCCCTTGTGAAAATGTTTCGTCTTTTCCTTCCATGTTGAAATGCTCCCAATGCCCATTTATCTCAGGGCAGTTACTGTTCTAGAGGCCTGAACAAATAAACAGCTGAAGAGCTTGGGAGCCAGAATTTCATCAGCAGGTTCCCCTGGTTGCCTTTCAGTTGAATGATCCTACTAGTGAAATGGTGGAAGCCAACAAGCTGAAGACAGGAAATCAGCTCAGCTGCCAAGAAAGTCCACAAGTCACAGGCCGGAAAACGGACATGTTTAAGCTTGCTCTTTTCCACTTGATCTCTGTTGGAACCAATGCCTTCCCAGCAATTTTCCAAAGGCAAAATACCCTATCAGAAAAATTTTGAGTTTTTTCTCCTGATTGTTCAATGAATGACACTATGCCCTATGTACAATGCACTGTTCAAGCTCTTGTCCTATATACTAAATAAACAACTGATTTGGGGGCGTTTTTATGGCATTCAGTGTTGTAGCATCAAAGTGCTTCAGAAAGACCAACAAATTTCTTATTCGCAGCCTTCTTCTGATATGAAGATTATTTAACCCGATATTACAAAGAAGAAAGTGAGGGAATGAAGGCCCTGAGTTGCCTAGGACGTGATTTCTAAGAGCATTTGGCATTAAATAAAATGTTACTGTTTCAAAGCCACATTTCTACTGACTGTACCTGGATTTGTGAGTACTCGATGCTGTGCTAGTCAGATCCAAATATCTTTTAATTAGCATTTGAAAATTAGGAGCTCAGAGTTGGTGCCTGTTTCTGAAAGCTTAACCCCTTGAAGCTAGATCTGAAACAGAGTTTCAGGCTCTGTAAGATAAGCATTACATGAGTGGAGGGATGAAGATACTAGTGAAGGCTTAGGTGTCTCAGAATGGGATCTGAAATAGTCAGCAAAATGAAAAGGAACAGTGTGAAGTCAGCACTCTTAGGTCTGCACATGCCACACATAGATCATCCAGTACAGACAAAGGAAGAGCCTTAAAAACATGAAAACTTGGGGAAAAAATAGCCTCACAGAACCTACTCACTCTCACAGGGAAGCTACAGGGAGACCTGAGCCTTGAACCTGTTTGCCAAAGTTCCTTTTGTTAAAAAGGAACTTTGCCTCTTGCCTTTTCTTTCTGGGGACTAAATATAATTTGCTACACTTTTTTTAAGATGGTTGATAGAAAAAAACCACTTCCCTTCCCTGTCTGAATGATAAAGTAGTGGTTAATTTCAGGAAATAGATGCCTTAAGCTGCCTCCAAAGTCTGACCATGGGACTTATTATCTGAGCTGGAGATTGCTTCAGCCACAAAAATTCTGGGTAGTGCCCATCTTTAACATCAGAGATGCGCACCAAAAAAATTAGCAATAAAACAACTCAGGGAAAGATGAAAACACCATGAAGGAAGGCAAGAGGTTCTCTAGTCTAGAGACAAAAGCAGCCATCAAACAAGTGGACGTGGCCTGGAATCTACTCTTTAGTTTGGCCTTTGGAGTCATCCAGTGACTACTGTGAAATGGTGTCTCTGAAGACGAGACTAGCGATAAGGTCTTTAGCCTTCTAGCTGAATGGTATTTCAGGCTTCTGACCTCTTTTGTCCTCTTTTGCTTGCTCTTCCAGCTTCTACTGTCTGGCTGCAATTCAGCCCAGACCATAGTTCTAGCATGCTACCTAGCTAGCAAGGAAGGAGGTGGATAAGCCTTTAAATACTTTCCAAAGACAGAGCTGAGTGTGCACACTTTTCTCTCTAGGAGGATTTTTTCCTACTCTTTGACGTTTTGAAAAGCAAGAACTTGTACTTGTAAAGAAGAAGCATAGTTTCACTGACGTGCTTTAAGCATTCTCCTCAGTGGCACCCACCCAGCTTGCCCAGCCCTGTCAAAATCCATTGGTTCTATAATTGCTAATGGATATCTTCTCTATATTTGTCTCTAGGCATCTCAGGTACTGGTATCTTGTGTTATAAGAAGCAACTACTATGGTATAAATCCCTATTAGTCAGAGGCTGCATCAGAATTTTCCCTGTTTGGAGCTGAAGATATGAAGTTCCATCCTAGCTCCATTTCAGGCATTTCACATGTATCCTTTTCTTTAGAAGGTGATCTTTTCTCAGCATCACAAAAGCTTTTCTCAGCATCTACTTTCAGGTAGAATCAGTGGCAGAATCGTATTTCCCAGAACATCGCTCAGTCACTAAAATCACAAGGCTGCTTTGCTTTTTCCTGTAGTTCTACATCTCAGTCAGCATGTGTCCTCCAGCAGCAAGCAGATGAGAGCTGAACAATGAGACAGGAAATGGTCTCCCACTAAACAGGTTTTTCATTGATTTTTTGTGCTGAAGTATTATTCTGTAATATTTAGACTTAGGACTCTGAGGAATATACCACCTGCACCAGGGAGATTTTACTACAGGTAAAGTATGTCAGTATTAGTAAATTTAACACTGTCAGAACAATGCTCAGACCATGAAATTCAATTGCTTGGGCTGTTACAGTTCTGGCACAATTTTGTCTCACACCACCTAATGCTCCCTCAAACAACTCCGAGCCACAATCAACTTCTTGTATAGGTCAGGAGTTATGACAGACAAAGGACCATCCCAAGAAAGAAGTTTGGATGCAGCCATCATGTTACAGAAGCTGAGAACAGTTACTACAGGTGTCTCAAATACGCTAAAGATCAGGATATGACTGGTCCCAGCAAATGAAGTGGAAAGTTACTGCTGGGTAAAAACATTTTCTGTGTAGCCCACTAGAGGGTGCAGACACGCCCGTGTTGCCTCCAAGATTTACTTTTATGTTTCTGGGACCTGGGTATTTCAGGGGTTTCTCCAGAGTATTTGAGGGAAAGAGCTGAACGAATCACACCTTGCTGTCCTCTACAAATCCAATTTCAGCAGCAGCAGCAGCATGTAACCCAAAGTCTGTCTTCCTCCTGTTAACTGCTGTCCAGATACCACCCTCTGTCCTCATCTACCTCGAGTTTGTACTACCAGTTTTCAATTTTTTTTCTTTGTCTCATCCTCACTATTTCAGTGCTTACTCATCCACAACTTCCTACCCTATCTCTCACCACTGCCTGTGTTCCAGGGGAATTTCCCTTTGATCCCTGCACTGCTTGACTGTCACAAGGTGCAGTGACAAAAGTACAAAGGAGGCTTATTCTCACAGCTTTCAACTGCTGAACCATTGTAGGCCTGAAGAGGGATCTACTCAGTGTATCCAGGATTCTGGGAGAACAGGATTTCAATTTGGCATGATTTAGTGAGTCTCAAAGACCAGTGATTTTTAGAAGGTGGGGGGCTGGGAAGAAAGAAAAAGTCTTAACAAGATTATGTCTGCCTTTGTGCTTACTCACCTACTCAAAGCACAGGCTTGTGTTCCTGAATATTCCCTTATTGCCTCAGCAATTGCCTCATACAGCTAAACTCTGCATGTAACATCCTGCCAAAGAAAATGCAAAACTTTTCATCTTAAAAGGTTGACCAGACTTACAGGCAGCTCCCTAAGGAATTTGTCTCGCCATCTCACCACTGATGTTTCCGTGCTGCAGCAGATCAGATTTCCTCTATGAGTAAGAGCTGCAGAAAGGAACAAAAAAGAAATCTTTTAAGAATCAAAAAAAACCCAAAAAAAATGAACATATCTAAAGATAATTCAGTGACAAGCACTGATAATATTTTCTTTCGTAGCCTTAAATATATGGTTCACTAGCTGTGAACATACCTGTGCAGGACTACTAAAGCTTCAGAATATGGACATCTGAAGATGAAGAGAAGATGAAAGAGCACATACTTCTTGTTGGTTTGCTATTTTCCCTTCTCATTTTTGCAGATGTGAATCAGGTGCAGTGTATTTCACAGTAAGTAGCCCTACCTGCTTCTTCACGACCATAGCAATGTGTAATTTCTGTTCTTATTTCAAGACTTAGTCAGCAGTTGGGAGAGCGAGGATTTTCAGTTCACCAGCTGCTGAGCCTGAATTTCTCATGCAGTAGTGTGAAAATGTGACAAAAATGTGCAGCTCCTGATCACCAAGCTTACAGATCCCTGGCCCCAGCCTGAACAGCTCTTGGACCCTCCTTTATGCACAAAAAGGCAGAATCTCTTTGTTAGTATATCAATGAGAGCTAAAATCCAGTATTGAAATACTGAGCTTTTGGAGGAAGCATGCACAGATTTCTCTCTCTCTTTCTCTGTTTGAGTATTTAACTTAAGTTAAATATTCATCAGTACTGAAAAATAAGATTACCAATGGAAAATTTCCGTAAGGACAGAAGGCTTCCAATCAAAAATATATGAAAAGAGACTGGATCAAATTGACATTATCGGATTCAAAGATGTAGAAAATTAATCCTGTGGGATGTTTCTGATTGATTAGCAACTAAATTTAGACAAAAATTGTATTATATTACCCACTTTAAACCTATTTTAAATAACAACCTTAACTCTTAGGCTGAATCCCTCTCAGGTTTTCCGTGTATAAATAGTAAGCTCAAGAGGAACGTCAGCTTGACTTTCCCATTTGAGAGCTGGCAGTAAGAATAATCAAGCCAAAACAACAATCCCACAGACATTTAATTATAAATAGAGCTAATTTCATCCAGGAATTCTGGAGGCACTAGTCAAGGGCCAAACTGTAATGTCATTTCTGTAATGTCATTTTTCAGAGGACACCTACGTTTTCAAGCTCCTTTTGCACGCTGTGAAGAGCATGGGAACAGTGTCAATAAATATGCCGGATAAGAAAACCTCCCTTCTGTCCAGCTGAAAGCTTTGCGAACATTAGTTGTCAGCAGTGAAGCCCCCTGAACTTCTGTTTCAAAACAACTTTTCATCTGGAAATTATGCAAAGTGAAGTAAAGCTTTTAAGTGGCAATACATGTGCAAAACACTAGCATAACACAGTCTTGGTGTGTCTTTATTTTTGAGCAGGAAAGAGGAGTCTACCACAAGATAACTTGTTGGGGCTGAGTTGTGTCTGGGTTTCTCCCCTCTGGCCGCGTGTCCAGAGCGCAGCAGTTACTGTGGCAGACCAAAGCTACCACACAAGGAATGACCTTTCTAGTATTTGTTTGTTTTCAGCGCCGTTACACATAACTGCTACACGTCTGCCACCCTCCAACACAGACACAAGGAGGGCACCCTTTTCCCACATCAAACAAAGATACTGATGCTGAAAGAGCACTGAGAACAAACATTTTAAATCACCTGAGCTGCACTTGCAGTCATCAGTGAAAGCAAAATTATCTGCACAGGCAGATGCATCAGAGTTGAACCCAAACCCACGCTGCAAGACAGAAGGAGAATACACATTTTCAATAAACGTGCCTGAAGGGATGCTAAAAACTGGAGGCAGAAGCAGTGGGTAAGATGCTGGTTGGTGACAGGGGATGCCTGGGTTCAGTTTGCTCTTCCCACACAAAGCTGCTGAGCACTGTCCCTTGAGCCGTGCCTATGGGGTAACTGAGAAATGTGACTGCAGGATGGTGGGCACACCTCAGCCAGCTTTCCTCCAGCAAACTATTGCATAGGAGCAAGTATTTACCAACTGAGGCCATACAGACCTGTAAGGAACAGCAAATTGCTTAGCATTGATGTTGAAACTGAGAAGACTAAGGCTGATGCAAATGCTTCTACCCATGCCATAGCCTCTTCCCTAGCAGAATGGTGACGTGCTCTCTGGTTGTGCCTAAACTGACACAGCTCTTTGCAAGGGAAGACTGGGCTTCTTGATCAGATTGCCTGCACTGGGGAGCTGCAAAAACCAGGGCACAAGTCTGGCACCAGCTGGGATTCATCTGAGTTTCTTCCCCATCTGTAGATGCAGTGAAAAAACTTCAAGTGGTTCATTGAACCTGTTGAGGATGAAATTCATTACAGAGGTCCAGTTGCTACTATAACAGCAATCTCACAAGTAAGGTGGAAGTGATTTAGGCATGAAGTCCCAACATGGATGGAAATTATGTGTCTGAATCAAACCAATGCTGTTAAAAGTCTTAACAAGATTCTCCTGACCACTATGTATAAAATCCAGAAAGTGTTTATACCAAACATTCAAGGGGTAAATGTCCAACAATTAAAACTGATTACAAGCAAAGACTTAAAAACCCACAAATGCCAAAAAACCCCTGAGTCTTAAAAACCCACGAATGCCATACCAGTGTATGATTTCATTCAGCCATCAGCATAGCACATACAATTTCCCTTTCTGTACGGTGACCCGATGACAGCACATTATTACAATAACTGCCCCACAGATGGCTATTGTATGCTTGTTTCTGAACTATTAAACAAAACAAAAATTTTTCACACAAATAGTCTCTCTCCCTGTCTATTAAGAGGCAACAAATGCTGTATGCAAAAGTGCACTGTGTTACAGGACTTCCTTCTAGTGCCCGTCTGTCTGAGTTCAGTTTTCATGCATCAAAAAACCCTGATGAAATTATATCATTTTATGATATGGTTCCACAGTCAATTCTGTATGTATGCTAGGCTGTTGCAAACCTCTGGAGCAGTCTCAGGATGAATACAGTACATGATTCTGCAATAGCTAAGATAGATATCACGTCCAGATTTACAACTAAAACTGGTCCAAAATTATCTGGGTTTGATTTTTTTTCTGTCCCCCACTATTTAGAAGCTCATTCTTCCTCTTTTTAAAAACACAGTTGAAGAAACACTATGATTTTTACTATTCTTCTCACTAAAGCAAACTGTGCACCTGAGAACTCCTTATTTTGATAGTGGTTTTTGAAGAGTGAACTCCTTAAAACCGGCAATGAGTTTTCTTTCTCTTTTACTGCAGTATTTTCTGTAATAATTCTGACTTCTAAATATGTGCAACGTAATTTCTTAATTATCTTTGGTCTATTATTAAGACATACCGTTCTTCCTTTATTTCTACAGCTCACAGTCATCTGGCACAAAGAGACACATATTCTTCTTGGATTGCAATGAACTTTGTTCTCCCTTCAGTTGTAAATAATAGGAGGGAGAAAAAATCAGTCTTGTCTGAGTCTGGCTCCTCTGAAAAACTATTATGAATAAACAATGAAGAAGTGAAAAGCTGTCCTTCTTACCTGGTCTGAGAGGTACAGTGCACCTTGAAAGCCTCTTAAATGACACAGAAGAAATAGAAATAGTTGAAAGTTTTTACTCATCCAACCAGAGGGCTCAGGAAATGACTATTTTGCAATGATTAACTCCTTCCTCACTTTGAAGTCTTTCAAGTACAGTTCCACAGCAGTTTGGTAACTAATGTTCTGTCCTACACATGATTTCTGTTTCACACTGAGAATATGCAGGTGGCCAGAGGAGAAGACTCTGATTACCTCCATGGAAGAGAAAAACTGCTTAAGTCTTCTGCATAACTGTGACTTCTGATAACATTTTACTGTTGAATGACACTTACGTAATGAAGTGTAGAAATGACTGAGTAATGGCTTGACCTCCCAACTCTCATTTATAGAAGAGGTTTAGAGCAATGCAGCAATATTCTCAACATGATTTCAGTGTTGTGGTGCCCAAGAGAGCAAGGAAAAAAAATAGGTTATTTGAAGGAGTGGCACACATTGCAGCCTGGACAAGCATTTGATGTGCATATAGTGTATGGTACTTTTATACACAGAGGGTCTCCAGCTGAAAGTCAGGCATCCTGGAGCATCAGGAGTTAGTTAGTCCTCTGCACATAAAAACCCCCTGTGCCTAAAAAACTGTTTCCCTTGCCTAAATGTATCTGTTTGACGAAAAGGCATTTCTGAGACTGAGCTTATAAAAAACCCATTTGCTTGAAGGCTATTAAAGGCCAGCTCCCCACAGGAGCACAGGCTACTTCTGGGGAGTGGACACCTCCAAACAGAACCCAAGGTGGCACCTGGGCTTCTGAGCCTGTGGAGAGACTCCATGTTGGGGTTTTCTGGGACAGGGATAGGGTCGGCTTACCTTGCTCTGGGCATTTGCACTGCAGATATCTACACCAGAGCCCATCATTCAAGGCACTCTTGAATACAGGCAGTGGAAAGAAACAGACTTTTGCAAGGTTCTTTATCTGGGAGTTTTAACATCCAAATAAGAGTTCCTTCTGCTGTATAGATATATATGCTCACATGATTTTTAAGGAAATCGAGATTTTATAACAACTACAAATAAAATCCCTATTCTCTGCAAGTTAGGTTTTCCTTTAACTTCCTAGTGATTATTTCCAGTAACAACGACTCAAGAGGCATGCTCCCACAAGATACTGATGAGGCTGATCTGCACTTGAAGTTTATCCTTTTACATTCTACCACAAAAATAATGAGGATACTCAAGATCCTTGGTCTGAGCAGGTGCTTAGTTGCTTTCTTGGAATGGAGGCCAAAACATTTGCAACTCCTCAAGCTATGGCTATTGATGATATAGCTTCATATGCAGAAACACCAGGGCATTTTACTTTGAACGTGGTTGCAGGACAGAGACTCAAGTTCTTGCTTTAAACTCCTCTCACTTCCACATATAAAAAATTGAAACCCAACTGTCAGTCTTCTCACCATGAGCCCACAGGTAAACAGGAAGGAGTTTCGGTCTCATAGCCTCAAAGACTGCAAAATATATTGAATCGGATCCCCAAAATCTCCTCCTAAAAATGAGATTTGTTGTGCTTCTTTGGTTGTTTTTTTTTTTAACAAAAATCTTCTTTTAGTTCAAATATAGCAGGCTAGAAATAGAGCTTTTTATTTTCCACTTTTTGATCCTTAAGGCTACAAATATTTAAAATTTTACAACTTTTAATTCACTCAATTTTTAAAGAAGCTTTCCCCTCTAAAACTGGGGAAAGAAACTTTCAGAATGAAAAGACCCAGCATGTACTTTTGGTAAAAAACCATGAAATTCTGTAGTCCTGGAGTATTATATAATGAGTATATGCAGTAATTAATGCTGAAGTACAATATACTGTGGTATATCATAACACAATATCATATTATTATGAAAAGAAAATTATTTAATAATTAAATAATAATAATAATTACTACTACTTCTACGAGCTAATCAATTTGATGACATTCATTTGGCCATGCTAAAATTTCCTCAGAAAGCAATTAGGTGCTAAGAAAGCATCACCCTGAAGACTGGTCATGTCTTTTAGAATGATTATGAGCAGTGGTGTGAAATTTTATAGATGCATTTCCTTTGGATGGAGTGCACATATAGCTTCTCACTCAGCTCAGCAAGCTCCAGAGTTCACATTGAGAGTCTTCCCTGGGGCTGTCTCAAGCTGTCTATGAGCATTTGGGTTCCTGCCTTTGTTGGTAAAGAATCTGCAGTTCGACTGTGTTTTCCTGGGAGACAGGATTTGACTTTTGTGTAACATATTTTAGACTAGTCTTGTGACATTTTAGACTTTTTTTCTTTTTTATTTTTTTTTTTTAAGTGATGTTAGAAAGCTCCTCAGTATCTCTCCAGTGCAGAGGTCTTCCTCTGGGGTCAATCTGCAAGAGCCTTGAGGTTGACCTGCATGTGGCTCTGGTTCCTGGACCTCAGAGGAAGCAGATGCAGATGGGGATCTGATTTGCACAAGGCCCTGAGGGCTACCCAGCCTCAGGCCATACCAACCCTTTGCATAAGAAAAGGAGAAAAAATAAACGGTTTTGGGGAGCTGCACTAAGCCTGAACGTGTTTATTCATTAACAGCAATGTTATTCCCAGAGAAGCGAACACTAGATTCTCTTCTGCAGCTGAGGAGGGTCTGAAGGAATGCAGAATTGCAGGCTACATACAGGACCTGCTTTGGGGTCTCTCTGATGGACCTACCCTGTCATTCCACGAGCAGAAGAAGGTCTAACCACGGGAGGCACAGTGTTAGCTGCGACATGAAAACAAGAGAGATGCATGCTGTCATTTCACATTCCCAAAGGGTTCCTCATCTCAGCTTCAGCTGAGCTGTGCAGCTCTGGTTGGAGCTCAGCTTTAGATGCACTGGGAGACAAAGAGATCAGCAGCTTGCACAGGTGGTGGTGGGAGGTCTGTAAGTACAGTGATACGGGAGTGTGACAGTGGGCAACCTTGAAAAAGAAGTCCTGTGATTTGGGAGCGAGAAGGTGGAAGGGTAAATCTGTGTGGAAGTGAGAGAAGGTGGCAGGAGCAAGGGAGGCCTGAACTGTGAAAGGTGGACAAGCGGAACAGAGAGGGAGGAAAGAGGGTCTGGTGACATCCATCCTGTGTCATAGTAAAGGTGAGGAAAGGAGAAGGATTTTCTGAGAACTTCTGCTTTTCTCTCATCCAGCACCAGGAGATATTGAGCAGATCTCTAGGGCTCAGGTGCTTGATCCATTCTAGGCAGGTGAGATAACCATGGCATGAATTGTCCCACAGCAATGCGAGCTTTTTTGAGGGATGAATAGCAGGTGGGCAACCAGTGAAAAGAATGAGGAGACCCCTGACTCACAACCAATCCGGTTATCTCCAATCTGTGTAACACCCACTCACCCTCAGAACTCAGAAGTGAGTTGTGATGCCAACAATGATAGGAAAGACAGAATACATAGCAGACAGAATATATGACTTTGGTGCTCATTGTCCAGGTGGCAAAACTCATTTTTGCCCAATGCTGTCGACACGTGTGCTACGATGCCATTACACATCAGAAGAAACTCCAGTCCTCAGTTATGACTGATTGTTCATTTCAGTGCTAACACGAAATCACCTGTGGAGCTCTCCAGAAAGGAGACATTCCTATCAGCTCTTAGGGAATAAGCAGATGATCTTGGCCAATTACTTCCAGCTAGATCCATTACAGATGTTCAAGGCCCATGGAGGGGTAGTATGGTGAGAAAGAAAATGTACCTAACAGTTTTTCCTTGCACATGAGATGTGACCTGGTTCCTTGCCCAGTGTCACAGCCTTCAAGGGTCAAAACGTTTTGTCTGTCAGTTACTCAACCCCCAAATTGCAGGTTCGTGTAATGTTGCCCAAGAGCAAATGAATGGGAAAAAACTCAAAGCGAAAAAATTCATGTCAGTGTTTTCAAACTGACAGATTTTCATTTCAGTATAGGAAATTTCTGTCACAGGAAATGAGTGCTGCTGCCTAATTCAGTGGCAATGGTAGTAGTACTTGATATGGGTCTTTGCTTTGCTTGAGATGGGCCTTCCATCCTCTAGGGGACCATTTCAGTCACTGGACTGCAGAGTCTTTTGAGGCCAGGATCTCTCCAACTGGATTTGTTCTACTATAGCCAGGGAAACTTCTTACTTTTTACACTGAGGTGAGTGTCCCAGTCACACCTCTGAACCAAACTGTCTCAAGGCTTTCAGAGTCTCAGCATCTCCTCTCCCTCTGAACACACTCACATTTGCCCCTTGGTTTCTATGCAAAACTGGAGGAATTCTCCAAAACAGACTCCTGGCATATGTTTTTCTGGCAACAAAGGTTCAGGTGAGTGAGACCTTATTGCAGGAAAGGGGTGAGAAAAAGTCTGGGAAGGAACAGAGGGAGAGTGATGACAGATGGCAGAGGAGAGTTAATACTCTATGGTGTGCAAGGGGGATGGAGAAGCAGGGGAGCAGAGATAAACGGGGGAAAAGCATTTAGGTAGGATGAAGCAGGGGGCACAGCCTGCAAATCAGGAATAACCAGGCTCATCGATGCATTGTGGCATGCATCAGAGTGCAAGTTCAGATGCACCATTTGTCTTTCCTGTTCAATGTTGTACAAAATACTGAACTACCCTCAGTGCAGAATAAATCTGTGGTCTGGTAACTGATGACTGTTCCTAAGAGGGAGGTGATGCTTAGATCGAGAACCAAGAGGCGTGTAGTTTCCTGCAGCTGAAACTAAACACCACTTTGTGAAACAACAGAGCTCTGCTTCCAGGTCTGTAGCTGCCACCTCACAGCACTCCTGTGAATATAGCTGTCCCTAAATTCCCTAAAAATATTTTTAGAAAAAAAAATACCAGATGAAAAAACGCATCTGGACTGAAATTAAAAGTTTAATCAGCACAAAATAAAGTAGATTTCTTGATCTACTAGAAATTAATGAAATTTTTATCCCTGATCCTCACCATGTTGGGGTTTTTAAGGTTCTAATCACTCTGTCATTGCTGTTTGTATCACTGCTTCCATTGTGGTGGTTCAAAAGCTCAGTCTGAATAAATCCACCTGCACAGCACAAAGCAGCTAGAGCCTCAGCTTGAATTGATGCAGCTTTGAGAAAACCTTTAACTGGTTTTGAAATAGTTCAGAAAATCGCATGTTTGCTGACAGACTGCTGGTCTGACTAACCCTTACAAGGCAGATTTCAGTTTGATAATCCTGATACTCAGTCAGCCTTTAAAAGGGATTTCCCCTTGCTCTTATTTTTATTTCAGGGTGTTATCCCTGCATAAATGAATCTCCCTTAATTTTCCAGTCATTGTAAAGGAGGAGGAAAAAAAAGTGCAGAGATCAGAATTTCTTACCTAGTTTGTAGTTATCGGAGGTATTTTTCCACCAGTCATGTAAAGTCCAATTCTGTTTGTCATATGTCATTTTTTTAAAAAATGCATCTAAATTTCAGCCCAAGGCCCAGGCTCAGGCCTGAGAACCTCAGGTGTTAATTCTGTGGGAGAAGTGTTGGAAGGAGGCAGGATCCAAGACCTTGGTCTAGCAGGTTACTGCATTTCACAGAGGGAACTTTCTGTCAGAGATGAGCAGAGTGATCAGAAACTTACCCAAGGTAACTTGGGTTGGGAGAAAATGTAGTCAGTTGTTGCCATTTTCCAGGCACCTGTTTGAGCTAAGCCCCTAAGAACAGGAAAAAGCCACACCCCCACTGCTCTAAAGCCCTCCCAAAGTGTGCATCAGCTCAAGAGACAAATCTCTGTGGTCTTGCAGAAGGCAGTGGCCCCTCTACTCTCTATGGTAGAAGGAATTGAGTGCTACCCCAGAATTGAACTCTGTCTTGGCTCTCTGCCCCACAGTTCTTAGGAGATGCTGGTAAAACCACGTCAGCCCAAGTAGACATATTCTTGCGTCTCGGTTTCTGGGATCATGCCTTGAAACACCTAGGGACAGACCAGCTGAAATCAGTGTGGGCAAGGCTTTGGTCCAAAGCTGTGTTATGAGCGACAGGATGTGTTCATCCAACTAATTCCTACTCCACCAAACGATCCACCCTTCGAGTCCATCTCTCTCCAGCTTAGAGAGAAAGGATGTTGGGAGGGACCGTGTCAAAGGCCTTACAGAAGTCCAGACAGACAATATCTCTTCCCTTGTCCACTGCTGTAGTCACTCCACTGTCAAAGGCCACTTGGTTATTCAGGCAGAGCTTGCCTTTGGTGAAGCTGTGCAGACTGTCCTGAGTCACTTCCCCATCCTCCATGTGTCTTAGCATAGCTTCTGGGAGGATCTGTTCTATGCTCTTCCCAGGCACAGAGGTGAGGTTCACAGGTCTGTAGTTCCCACAGTCCTTCCTACCTTTTCTAAAGATGGGTATAATGTCTTCCCTTTTCCCAGTTACCAGGAAATTCACCTGATTGTCATGACTTTTGGAATGTCATAGAGAGTGGCTTGGCAACTACATTGGACAATTCCCTCAGGACTCTGGGATGCTTTTCATCAGGTCCCAAAGTCTTATGTACAACCAGGTTCTTCAAGTGGTCACAAACCTGATCTCTTACAATGGGGAACACTTTGCTCCCCTAGTCCCCAGTTATCAAGGCTGTTTGGTCCCTTACCCACAAGACTTGTTTCCTTCCAGACCTCAGTAGCCAGCCCAGATACTTCAGTGGCTGACAGGAAACCTGTTCCCTGATTAACCAAGGTCATCGATATAAGACAAGGTTTGGGTTGGAAGGGACCTTTAAAGATCACCTAGTCCAACCCCAAATGAAGGACATGCAAGTGGGAAAGCCTTTCTTCAGGCTGACCAGCTTCCTAGATCCTTGTAACCACTCTGTCTAACTCTTGGACAAAACTGTCTGATAAATGGTCAGCTCCTGCAAAAGTCAATACCTAGGGAAGCAAAGTTATCTCCTGTGGTTAATAAAAAAACCAACTTTTATAATGCTTTGGGTTTGTTTTTGCTTTTTGTTTTATCAACTAAAGTGTTTCAGGGTTTTTTTTGAAACTGTTTGAAAAGTGGGTGTTTTTCATTTTATTGCCCAGATGAAGATGTGACAAACTGAAATATGGCCATCTGCTCTCAAGCAGAGGGTGTTGAAAAAGGAGGCTGTGGCTGCTGCATACTGGATGGTGAGATCCCTGCAGGTTTTGGTTGTGCTTTTTTCCCCTTTGTCCCCATCTTGCATCACACAGCTGCTGGGAAAATGTATTCACCCATGTTTGGGCGAGTGGATGCTGTGAAGTCTTAACTGCCACCAAAAACCCCTTGAAGACACGTCTACCACCAAGACAAGGTGTGCAAGAAGCAAGCCTGCCTACTGAACAAGAAGAGAAAACAACAAGTGAAAGAGTTACCAGCGGGCCAGCACCAGCAAATCCACCTATCAAGACAGGGGGTTGTCATCTGGGTCTTTAAGAAGGGTTAGGCTCACCAGGGAGGTGGAAAAACCTTTTATTTTTTTTCTTTTAACTGTTAAAAGGTTGTTTTTCAGACGTTATGTAAGACGTCCTATTTGTCTCTAACTTCACACTGATTACAAACGGATTACAGGAAGGAAGTGCTCCACCCAATTTCTTAAATTATCATGCACCATTGCTTAAAGGTGTCATCTGTGTCTCAAGAGACACAGTCTGTTTTTACCCCTTCTTTTTAAGAAAAGAGGAAAATAAAAAAAACCCAGATGATCTTACTTCTTGTCAATTATTTACTGTATGGCTGTCACACCCAGAAAAGCTCTTGATTTTTCCAGATGCACATTTGCTAAGAAATCTTTTCAGCAAGATACCAAAAAATTTCACGGTATTTCTTGCAGAAAGGGAATGGGGTGTGTGAGAGGGGGAGGTTAGGTGGTGCATATTTCCAAAGGACTCTGTATTGAAGTTTAAATCAGGAACCTGGATTCTATTCCTATGACAAATGCATCAGTCTTGTACTTTTAGTCTTGTAATTACTCCTGAGGACCACATAAAAAAACAAGGGTCAAATTATGTTCCCAGCTCTGCTAAGGTGCAAATAAAGCCATGGCAGCTCCTCTAATTATTCCAGTCTTCACGACATCCTCATGGGGCTACAGCCTTGCTCCTGACATCTTCATTGCCTTTGCTTGCAAAGCTGTGCATTCAAAATGCTCCTGTGCAAGGACATGTACTTCAAGGTGACTCAGGCAAAAGGCTGCTTGCTTATGGCTCTTGTGATGGGAGGGCAGTGGGGAAGGGAAAGAAGTGAGGAAGTAAGCAGCATGGCTCGGGAAGGTCTTATAGGAGTGCCCAGGCAGCTGGGGAGGAGCCGTCTGGGACACATGCTGTGACAGGTGTCCTTTCAGGTGCGGGTTTCCAGAGGAGTGGCAGCCTCACATGTAAACCTGCTGGCTTGGACACCCACAGTGCTCCAGCTGCAGCTTGACTCTGGCTCCCATAGGGCACAGCTGAGGCCCTATGGAGCTGCTTTTGTGGTTGAGGCTCCCTGGCAGCAGACACGGACCTGGGACCAAACCTTGGGCAGCAGGTGAGGCTGGAAGGCCAGTGCCCGGAGGGAGGAGGGATGCAAAGTAGCGAGTTGATTTTCTGCTGTGCCTTGCTTTGCCATACAGCTCAGACACTTGGGGGTACATAACATGATGGGCCGTGCCTGGAAATGGCTGATAAAGCACAAACATCATTAGGAAATGTACATACAATGTGTTAACACTCAATGTATCAACAGCGCAAATGCTGATTGCAAAGAGGAAACTAAATTTACGTAGACAGATTAAAGATAATCTGTGGATCTTTCTGCCATTCAGTTTTCAACTGCAGGCTCTGTCAACTCATCTGCACTTACCCTTGACCCAGGCAACAATGTATTTTGCTCTGAGTCCAGGTATTTCTTTGCTGCATGACTGAATGTTTATTGTATTGCCTTGAGTCATTTCCTTTAGCAATGGAAAAGGGAAAGAAGCTTTGGAAGAATTTTTTAAGCTCCAGCAATGTAGTCCAGCAGGGTGCAGGGCCCCTGCACTAATGTACACTTGCATTTCTAATTCAGAGACATTCATATGCTGCAGTATGCTGATGCCAAGGAAGATCAGTTCCTTTCTTACTATTCATACTGAGCTATTTTGTGATGATAATTGTCTTCCAAAGAAGTCCCAGTTGCTCTGGCAGAGAGCAGTTTGCTGTCTTTTTTGCAAGCTGAGCTCCAAAATAGCAGTCTTTTCAGGTCCCCCAAAAACTATGAAATGTGTATCTATTCTAGATTAAATGTATGTTCAGTTCTGCAATTCTTTTCTCAGGAAGTTCTCAGCATATCTTCATGTCCAATGCATGTCTCAGGATTTTATCTGCAGATCTTCATTTGTGCCTTTCATTGAAACTCTTTGCAGCACAATAACAAAAACAGGATCAAAGCAAAGACTGTTAAATGCTAAAAAAACCTTATACAACCTCAAACAAACTTTTCAGTTTGGCAATATAGGCTAACTGGATTATTGTTATCACTGTTTCAGGCATATAGCACATCATAAAAATCCTACACGAAACAAAGTTGAAAGCACCAGTGTGCTTTTTGGTTTCCCTGAACTATGTACAAGGGGAAGTGAAAAGTTTTCAGTAAGAAGTTTTTGAATAATTGTGATGCCATTGCTAGTGAGCAGGGAGAGAGCACAGAGATGTGTGAAAAAGCAGCATCTCTAACGTAAGCAATGTTTCTTAAGGAAAATATAGGTCAGGGCAATAAACACATCAAAGTGAGCTGCTGTCTGTCATTCCTGCACTGAAAAGTGTGATGTGTCTTCCTAAATTAAAGAGCTGAAGAATGTGCACACCAGAGGAGCAGATTTGAACACCTGAAATGGTTGCAATGTCAAGTGACCAGTTCCTGGGCAGTGCCTGAGGCTCCTGTGTGCAGCCTGAGCTGGAGCATCACCTCCTTCTGCAGAAGGCAACACCTGCAGGGTAACAAAGAGCGGGGCTGAGGAGCTGCCTCTTTCCTGGGGACAGCAGGCAATGCAGGCACTTGTGCTGTAAAATTAAGGGATGCTGGTCATTTTATGAGGGAATTTTGCAAAGGGAGACCAAGGCATCAGGCAGCTACAGGATTCCTGCCAGAAGCCTGGGCTGGCAGGAGAATGAGCAAGCAGAGGGCTGGCAGGGCAGTGTGCAGCTTTTGGTCTTGGGCATCTCCTCTGTTTTGGTACCTAATGCTGCCACAGTCACAGGATAGATTTGGTGACCTCTACTGAAATTGCTCTACAAGGTAAAAAAAGAAGGCCCTTTTTTTTTTTTTTTCCCTTTTCTTTTTTTAATGGAAGAAAGCCAAACGAGTAAAGAATAAACCCACTGTTTTATTTATTTTTAAAATTTATATATTATATGTTTTTAAGGAACAAGCGCCCTTACAGAGCAGAAACATTTTCACGTCTTCATTTTCATCTCAGAAAAGAATATACATTTTCAGCCATAAATCTTTTTAAATAGTTAATTTCTGCAGTATTTAATATGTCTCCTAGTTGTAATAGCAATTTAGGTATTGGTACATAATGCATCACAAGAGTGTGTTCTCTTAGGCACTCCAAATATCCGTTCCACCAAATAAATGTTGCCTTTAATGTATGTTTTTACTCCCAGTCAAGTTATTCTTTCTCTCTCTGTGTGGGGAAGCACATGGTGACACTGTGCTGGGAATAGCTTTGTGGCACCTGCCTTGCTCTATGCTAGAGGTGTCATTCTCAAGAGCAGATATGGGCAATCAGCCTAAAGGCAACTTCTGCTTTTACACCACCCAGCTGCTCATTTTCCTGTGATTGCCATCACCCCTGTGAAGGCGAGCAGGGGTCACTGCTTGCTGCTCCTCACCCCACAGTTCGCCACAACAGAAACTGGAGGAGAGAGGTAAGAGGGATTTGGAGATTGAAAAGCACCTTCCCCGTGTAAATGCGGTGAAATTCCCTCCATCCCACCCTGGGTTTCCTCCCTGTGAATTATGTGGGTTTTCACTTTTTTTGTCCATCCTCCAAAGAGGACCCACTTGACATCTCAGAAATTCTTGTTTTTCATCTACCACAGCTCCTGCTGCTGCAAGGTGAGTGAGGTGTAGAGGGAGTCTTGGGCCAGCATGAGAGAAGACAGGTAATGGTGTTTCCTGGTGACTTCTGCTGTGATGCCGAGCTCCTGAAGCCATGAACACAGGTATCCTCAACTAACTACTGGGCACCACAATATAAGAAAGATATAAAACTATTATCAAGTGTCCAAAGGAGGGCAATGAAGATGGTGAAGGGCCTTGAGGGGAAGCTGTGTGAGGAGTGGCTGAAGTCATTTGGTTTGTTCAACATATTTTTGTAGCTCTAATGGAGACACAGAAAGCAGCAATAGCTACGCCAGTTAAGGTGGCCAACCTGCTGGCCCACTATGAGCCGCTTCTTCTCCTACATGACCTGGACACCTTTGGGGATGCAGGATCCAGTGGCAGAAAAACAAGCCTGTTTGGCTGACTGGGAGCAAAAATTCAGTCCAAAAGCATTTGCAGCAGCATTTTCTTTGGTTCTCATTGACCAGCTCAGCACTGAACAAACTCCTAAGAAGCAGCTAGAAGCCAAATGAGAAAAGTGAAAAAGAAAATATTCAAAAAAGTCTTTGTTTCCTATGTAGTCAGGCACTATGGCTTTGTGAAAAGGCTAAGATCTGAAACAAACTTTTCTCGGGTTTGATTTCTTTTTCCACATCTAATGTTGAAGTACCTTTAACCTTAATGTAAGGCCTTGATGGGAAATTTAAGGATTTTGAGTTTTGAACTTACAATGGCAGCTAGAGAGCAGATAGATTTTCAAATCTCTGAGCACATAAAAGCCTCCACAAGACCAAAATATTTTGCGTTTCCCCAGTTCCCAACGCATGAACTAGTTTATCCTGGATTTTCTATCATGCAGATTTCTCCTGCTTCACTTCAGATGTAGGAAGATTATTGACTTTCGTTGCAATGGTTACATCTGTCACAGAACAAAACAATGGACCTCAAAGTCTTCATGTTTGGTGGGCAGCCACCAAGGATACTGAGGTATGACTCTCATTTAGAGTGAGCTCCCACAGGCCCTAGAGTTGCTGTTTTGAATGTTGTAGTTTTATTGGTTCACTTGTTCCCCTCCCTGTTTCATGTAAAGATTTATGCATATGTATGCCCCTCATTTAATATTTGTGGTTTCCGGAAAGTTCCTTTACCTTCGACGTCCCATTGGCTCCTTGCTCTCGCTCCCTCCTCCAAGTTATCCTTATTGGTTGTTGTGTTGTAAAATCCACCCCTCTCACTGAGCCCAGCTGGATGTTTCCCTTTTCTCCACCCTATCCTCTCGGAGTAAAAGAAGCCTATACCCCTACCCTCAAATCGCTCTTTGTCCCTGGACCCTCCAGTGATCAATAAACCTCCTGGAACCCATACAGAGAACCCCTCCCTGCCTTTTTGTCTCTGCTAACGCTCGCACCTACATCTGCAGTTTGGGGCTTGCTCTCTAGAATGGGGAGCCAGCCAGGAAGATCTGCAGCTGAGGACTCACTCCACGACGTCTGCAGGAAAAGATGCTGTGCCCCCTCGGGCGGCCCCCAAACAGCGTCAGACCTTCTTTCTCAACTTCCACACACAGAGATGAGAGGCTGCCTCAGCTTTTATTAACATACGTGGTGATCTGTTTGTAATCTCTGTACTTAGAAACATACCTGCAAGTGTGAGAGGCTGAATCTTTAACGAGCCCATGGCCGTGGGCGATAAGGGATATTTCCTGCAGGTTTCAGCTCCATCTATTGTTTTTCGTAACAATGGAGAAAAAAGAAATGTGTTTTTGAAATCAGCAATTTTATGACACATTTAGTTTGCATTTCCTAATGAGGAAGCGTTAGGGAATACCAGCATATATAAAGGAGAAAGAATATGAGCAAACAGGATTAAAAATAAGGCTAGTGTATCACCAATTGCAATTCACTGAGCTACACTGAATACAATTAAATTTAATTATTCAGTAGGCTAATCACACATGTAGAAGCCTTGAGTGACACCCTGTACAAAAGCATAGACCTTTGTGATCATCAAACCCTGAAACTTTACTCCTACCTGCAGTAAGATCCTCTTTTGCAGAACTTCCTGGCCCCCCACTTTTGAGATGAGCTGTGCTGTCCTTTCCCTATAGCAACAGCCGGCACCACAAATGTCCTCCTGTTCCTGCCACAAGAAGGCAGGAGCAAACAGATGCTGTCCCAGGGAAGGGAAGAGACACAGCAGGGGGGACAGCCAAGCCAGATGCTATTCCAGTCTGTCTGCAGTGTTCCTCTGTTGTTGGCCAGCTTCAGGAAAATCAAATTAGCTGACTTCCAAGTCTTTTCTTTTTATCCACACTCTCCCCAGCTTCTATCCCTTCAGCAGGCTCTGAGTGGATGCAATGTGGGGCTCTGTCCTACAGAATATATTTTCAAACTGGTGCCCCATGAGCTCAATGCCAAAATGAAGTGTGCCTCTCTCAGGGCAGCTGAGACTGCGACTTGGAGAGCCTGGAACGTCTTCACGGACCTGTCTGGGCCCTGCTTTGACTGTCAGATGCAACAGAAACTGGAAAACTTTGATCACCAGCAGGGACCTGCCTCCCTCCTCTCCCCCTGTCCCCCATTTCCTCCTTGGCAAGAAATTAAATCTCTTTTCTCGATAGAAGTATCTAGGTAGAAGCGTCTATGACTCCCCAGTTGTCACAATTAATGCAGACTCTTGAATTTTAGACTGTTTCATTCACATGAGCTGAATTCCATCCTCTGTGACTTACTCCAGAAAGGCAAGTCTTAAGTTATAGGCTTTTTAATGAGTTAAACTCATTACAGCCATTGCTGAGCTTATATTCAGGATGTAGGTTCCCCAAACAAGCCTTGGTATACTCCGTCTATTTAACTAAACTATTTTAGACTGAAGCTTAGATGAAATATGATAACAGATGAGTATAAAAGTGATTTTCTTTCTCCCACCCCCATTTCTCATCAAGTGATATAACTACGACATTTCTGTGGGTGTACACAGTAGAACAATTGAAACAAGAGTCTGAGTTAGTACCATCTGGTGCAACTGATGCTCTAGCAAATTAAGTCTATAATATTGCTGGCTATGTGTAGAGGTCTTTCAAATTACATGTGGCAGAATGAGAGAATGGGACCGGAAAGTAACGCTTTTTTATTCCTTCACACTTTTACCTGGAAGTCCTACTGCCAGTCTCATGAATCTAGGAATTCTAGATGTGATAAGTACTAAGAGGTGGTTTTAAATAATTTATTTACTTATTATTAATTTCTTAAATAATTACTTTATGGGTTGTCATTCACTGAGATCCATATCTTGAAACCTTTTCCTGCAACTATGGGGATGGAAAACTTTCTCTTAAGAGCAAAAAAAGGTGAAGAAGAAAGTTCAAGTTATAATTAAAAAGAACTAATTAATGCAGTTTAAAAAGGAATCTGAGGTGATATGGAGTTGAACCTAAACCAGTTTCATTTTTCCATAAAAGACTTCCCTCCAGTGAAATGAAAAAAATCCAGATCAACAGTTTAGAATGTGACATGGTGGAAGAATCCCAGGCAGCTGCACTGACACATCGTGCTGCTCTTGCAAGAGGTAGGAGAATCCTTCTCTGAAGGATATTGTGGCAGCTGCAGCACGGAGATATAGACTGCAAGCTAAGTGTTTCCAGAACAACAGGAAAAACCAAAAGGAAAGTGAGCACTCATTAAATGTGAAATGACGCTTTTAAAAGTAGCTTGGAATGTCAGACTGTGGAAACGAGGAGATAATAGCATGAAAACCACTCTCCCCCTGCACAAACACTATGACAAAGTTTGCTCTTTAAGTACATAACCGTATTCCTCCTCTTCCCTTCACCTCAGTCAGAGGATGGCTATTTCTAGGCTACCTCAGCTCTAGTTGCCTGTGTGGATGCAGAGGACTACTAATGTCAATCATACATGCTATAAAAACAGGTTTTGTTGATACTGCTCACTGAAGCAGGAGCTTCATTAATGCACTCCCAGCCCCAAAATCCCATTTCTTTTGTGTCTGCACACAAGACTAGCACAGTTTTGACTCAGTGTCTACAGATAATCAGACTCAATTTGCACGGGGATGAGCCTGGAGTATGCTTGACCTCACCTGTGCCCCATCCTTCTGAAACCTGGAGAAGAGAGGGTCACTGGGACAAAGTCCAGAAGACTTGGCTACGCCTGCGCCCGATCATGAACTGGGGTGCGGGTGTATCTGGGCTCCACTGAAAGACCAAGCGCAGGCAAAGTGCGAAAAACTGGCCGGGGAATTGCCATCACACATGAGGGATTTGGAAGCTGCAGGGATGAGCAGCTCCCACCAGGTGGTGCCATTGAAGCACAGGAGTTGCCATTCCTGGTTTACCGAGGTACCTCCAGCAGGACCTCGTCTCCTCCAGACTCTAGAAATTTGAGGGTTTTTCTTTGTTTTGCTTTGGTTTTGTTGTTGATTTTGATTTGGTCTGGTTTGGCTTTTTATTTTGTTTGGTTTTGGGTTTTTTGTTTGTTTGTTTGTTTGGTTTGGTTTTTTAACACAGAAATCAACCCTAAGAAATAATTCTTGCAAATCTGTTTCTACCCTGCTCTTTGGAGCTGTATTCTATTTTTAAAGAAAGAATGAAAAGTAATCATGAAGGAAAGAACAAGAAAGAAACTATTGATATAATTAATAACTTTTTGACACTATCTCCATGTGCTTTTCCTTCCCTCAGCATTGATGAGCATGTATTCAGTCCTGAGATAAAAGTTTCAGTTGATGATTCAGGGTTGAAAAGCTTGTGCTTATCAGCCATGAGCAGGAACATTGGTGTTACAATAATGGAAAAGTTTTGGGTTTTGGTCAGCAGATATCAAGCCTGACAGAACGCAGCTTGGGATGGAAATATGTATATCTGCAGTCCCAGAGGAGAAGGTGAGCTCTGACATCCAGTAATACACTCTCTTTCTTCCACTTTTACTCGCAATTACGTTTACTAGCATGCCTTCCCCTCTTCCTCTCCTTCCCCTCTTCCTCTCCTTCCTCTCTTCCTGTCCTTCCCCATCACCCCATATTAACAATTTTTTTCAGAAACCAAAAAGGTTACCTTCAATCCTTGGCCTTCCATCTCCTTCCTGAACTCCCCAATAGGACTGTTTACTCATCTATACCAAGCATTTGACTTCCTTTTCCATTTGACTCATTCTTCCCAAGTGTCTGGCATCCCTTTTCTGGATACAGCTGATCCTCAGGGCTGAGGAGGCACAAGCAGTAATAACTGAATAACTGGTAATTTTGAAGGCAGGAGATAAATAGTGAAATATAGGCAGAAGGTGGGAAGGTATTCTCAATGCATCTCACTTTAGGGGGTTTTTTTTGGTTGTTTGGAGATTTGACGCAAATGAGAGGAAGTGAGGAAAAAACTGATGAGTCCTGATAGTTTCACCCAGATAGCCCTGAAATATAATTCAAAAAGCTTTAAAAAAATATATGTGAAAAATCTTAAAGTCCAAGAAGCAATGGCCCACAATACAGTTCTCAAAGTTCAGCACTGTCCTGAGAACAACTTCAAAGGGAGCCAGTCCAATTCACAAATGCTGCAAGGGATCAGCACTCATGCAGAGCATTGGGATAACATGCACATAGCCATTTTGAAGTAGGGCCCTAAATACCCAGCTGAGGAGTGACAGAGTTTCCAGATGCTGAAAGCACTTGCACCTACCTCGGAGCTCCTGGGACACTACTGGGCCCAGGGGTCAGTGCAGCTGGCTTGGCTTCACATCAGAGAAGATCCTTGGAGGAAGATGCCTGAGACTCAAAGAAAGAGAGGAAGTGCCCTCATCTCAGCTGGTCAGAGAGCTGCCTTGGGTTGAGCGGGGTCATAGCAAGAGGTGCTGCTGACTCAGTTTTGGATTCCTGAGGATGGGGCAGTGGCACCTGCTGAAAACCCCTGTAGTTCACTTCCAGGGAATTGCTGCCAAGGCAGGGCAGGAAGAATATATTTAATGCCATAGCTTTGTTGTGTGGCTGAACTGTCAGGTTTCTGAGCCCCAACTGGAGGGTTGTAACTGAAAGCTCATTCCCATATTACTGTACTAGTGACAGTAATAAAACACCCGAGACACCTCTGAAGAAAGGGACTTTTTTACTCTGACTCAGACCAGGTGCCTCAAGTCTCTTCATCTCAATGCCATGGCTTCGTGCTGATTTTATGCTGAACTTTAAACTCATAAATACAACACAAGGCAAAAAATAGCATTTGTATTTCCTTTTGCTAGGCATTCTGCATTGGTAAGGACCATGAGCATTTTTTCAGCTTTTTCACAAAAAGATTTTGAGAAATGGACTTTGCATCACCTGTACAAGAAGGCAGGAAAAACAGAAGTCTTGGATTGTGAATTATTCACTGCTTCCCTTTTCCCATCCTTGTGTTTTAGCAATGGGGTCTTTGACCTCTCCATCCAGCTCATGACTTGTCTCTAAATTGCAGCCAGGACTTTGATTTACTACCAAGACAGTTTAACATCCAGCAGTTAAAAACATCAAGCTATCTTTATCTCTGAGCAGCTTCACTGACACAGAACCAGTTTCAAGCTGTTCAAAGTAAGGACGTGTCACAATTTAACAAGCTCAACGTTCAACCAACGTATTTAAGGCAGGACTTATTTCCTATCAGGTACATAGAAAAGGTAGTTTCCACTATACATATGAACATGAGGACATAGGAAGTCAAATCTATTGGCTTTCATGTTACGGCATGGCTACAATCTCAATCCATAAATGAAACTGCACTTACACTGTCAACAAAGCTCTGTTTCCTCCCTGTAGGATATCGCCAGGAACAAGCTGATGTTAATTTTTTCTTTGTTGTATCCAACTGAGGCTAGAACCCCATCCCTGTGGCAAACTGCCTGAAGTAAAAGCCATTTAGGTGGGGTCAGACAGACTACACGGACCTGTTCCTGGAATCCATTAAGACTTTTATATTGACGTGGTTTTGGCAATGCAGCTGCTACTCCACAAAAGATTTCATCCAAATAACATCCCTACACTTGCCTGTGCATGGTGAGGTAGGGATAAATATATAAAAAATCAAAAAGCTTCTCTGATGAGAAATTGAGAAGCTTTGCACAGTTTATATTACATCTTTTACCTGAGTGTAACTTGAGCTCCATCACTGCCTGGAAAGAGACTAACATATAAAACAAGTGATACGAAGCTCATTCGCATGCTCATGACTGTTATATCCATAGCAATATTTTTTCACACAGAAGTATCAGGTAGCACATTGAAACTTTGTACTGAAATATAAATAAGCCGCACTGTTATCAACCAACATTTCTGTTATGGTCTAACCACTGTCTGGAGAGAGAGATTTTAAAACTGTCTGCCTTTATCCCCTCCTGATACCAGTACCAGTAAGTCCATACCACAATAAAAAAAGTCATTATCGTTGTGGTTGTATGAAGTAAATGTAAGTAAGAGTGATCTCAGCATTCAAGGCTTTTACCTGCTCCAATTTTCCCTGCCTCATTACAGCTTTAGAGTCCTCTCTTTTCTCTACTGTGAAAGTCTTTTTTTTTTAATAAATAATCTGTGCTGTAAAGTTCAGCTACAACCACAAGAGAACAGCGTACTTCCTGAAAAGGACTCGAGCAGAAATCAACTTTTTTTGTTCTAGAGAACAAAATGGTGAGTGGCAGAGCAAGCCTTCTTCCCGAGATGATCAGAAAGGGTTCTGAGGTTTCTGGGAAGTTCGAATGCTATTAAAATTTGGATTTGGTCTGAGTCAGAACAAAACTATATACTCTGTGATATCATTTTTTCCCTTCATTTCTCACAAACCAAAGATTCCAAGAAATTATGATGTTTCCTCTGAGGAAACACACCTTGGGTGGTGCCCTTCTTCCAGGAGGTTGGTGTTTCTGAAAGTTTCAAACCCCCAAGGATTTTATTGAGCTACTGAGTATGCCTCTTGCTTGCTGCAGAAACACCTTGAAGCCTCTGCCCCCAGTACAGGCTCTTCAGGCCATGGCCACACTGGCCCCTGCTGGACCCTAAAGCTTTTTCACACTGCTGGCCCCATGCTCTGGGACCCAGAGAGCCCTGTTTGGAACCCAGAGACTTTGCTGATAATGAAATATGCTTCCAAGAAAACTCTTCAGGTAATACAACAGCATTTCTTAGTGATCCAAGAAAAATTTAGTCCAGCTCTGCTGCTGAGCCCCCATTCTCCCAGGCCCTGAGTGCTGCCCTGGCTCTGCAGCCTGGCTGGGTTCACACTGCTGGGAAAGAGGGCAGAAAGAGCCAGGAGTGTCACTGGCGTAGCTTTACAGCTCCCATTTTCTTGGGAACTGCATCCATGACCAGATCCTCAGCCATGGCCCTTTGCTGAGCTACACCACAGTCTGTGCCCAGCCTGTACCTGCTGGCCATCACCTACTGCCCTCACTTGGCTTCGCACATGCACCATCACTGGGGCCTTGTCAGATGGTTGCAGGGCTCTGGGCCGGCCATGATCACCATCCCTGTCTTATCCTCACTCCCTTGCTGGGTACTGGTGGATTGACCTGGCACAGGAGAGCATGGTCCTGCCGGCCTTACGGCCACTCTTGGCTCCTGGCTTGCTCCTGTGGGGCAGCCCAACCTCACAGCCACTGTGACATCCTTATGGAACACTGGAAGCACAAAGGATGCTCTTTTGCTCATGTCTCAGCTACTGTCATTTGTGAACATACCTGGTTTTACAGGTTCCAGCCATTTCCTAAATAAAAGTCAGGGCACAAAACTGAGGGAAAAAACCCCAGAATACAGCTAGTCTGTGTGTGCATGAAGATGCAAGCACATGGTCAAAAGAGCACAGCTGAACAGAAGAGGAAGTATTTTGGACATTTCTGATTAGGACTTGCCCTTTCAGCAGAGAGGTACAGGTATAGGATGTGATGTGAACTCCCTTGGCTCTGGCATCATATCAAACAGAAGTGGAGAGCAAAATCTACAAGACTCCAGGTTCTGCTTTGGTCCTTTAATGGGAGTTTTTACAGAAGGTATCAATTTCTTTATATAATATGTCATCCTTCTAAAAAAAGTCATATAAAAACCAGTGAAAACCATTGGAATTTTTCACTGGCTCCCTGGGGTTTATCCTAAGCTGTCAAGTAACTGTCCTGTGAGGAAAACAGTGGAGGGAAGACAGAAACCAGAGTTTTTCACATTAACTCTTTCTCAAGAAAAACAGCTACCAAAAAACCACTTCTGTACTAGCCTTTCTCAGTGGAAAGTACCTTTTGCCAAGTTATAATTGATTTCTTTATCTGAAATCCTTGAAAAGCTCTGTATATTGTCATCCTGAGTATTCATAAGCTCTGCATGCAGTGAGTATTAATGCAATAATGTCGTCAAAATGTTTGAAGTCACAGATGTCTGTCCAGGACAGTGAAAGCTTTCCACAGAAAAGTCAATTTTCTCCCCACATTAACCATCTGACCATGGTGTGTTAACACCAATACAGGTCATCTCCTTGTACTCCACTGTCCTTCCAGCATCCACATCTCACCCACCTTCCCTTGTTCTCATCACCCCAATTTGACTTTCCCTCTCAGCATCTTGTTGAATTCATGTGCATGCAGATGGACCAAACAGCCCCTCTCCCCACAGCAAACTTGTGAAGAACAAGCAAAATAAAATGAGCATCTCTCTGAGTTTTGGGTTTTGCTATCACACAGTCCTCATTTTACTCACTTCTGTTGTTGTGGACACCCCACCCACTTTTCACATTAGCAGGTATTTGGAAAGAGATGCTGAGGAAAATGTTTCTTTATGAAGCCTAAGTGACTTCAGAAGGCAAAATCTGACTCGGGCTCTTAAATTATGAAAGCAGTTCTGAAAACTTCAGTCTTTTCCTGAGATGGATTTATGTATGCAAAGTACTTGACATCATAAAACACAAGTGGAATTACACAACTGAGCAAGAGCAAAATATACAGTTAGCCAAATTAACTAGATCTGTAGTTCTAACAATGAAACCCTGTTTTCAGAAAAGAGCTGTTGCCTTAAACAGAGATTCTTTCACAGCTTTATTTAACCCTGGTCAAGCCTGAATCCCATACAGACATTTTCAAGAAAATGTGGCTTGTTGCAGTACAGCTTTACATAATTACACAATCAATATAGCAAAATAAAAACACATCACTTACAGTCCATGGGACTGTGGGTAATTTATAGGTCTAATATTTGTTGGGGGGGCACAGGTTTACTCTTCCGGAATTTGTTTCACTGACAGATAGAGCAAAGGTAGACCAAAACCCAGATTTAGCCTTATATAACTCAAAACAAAATCAGAAATAGCAGCTACAGTTTAACAAAACAAATAGGACAGGATGGGGTCTCATTTCTTCATATTCCTTCCCTATGGCAGAATCCATACAATTTCTAACATTAGATGTTTATCTAGCATTTTCTTACACAGAATGATGGGTAGTATAAATTCTTCAGGCAATTTGTTCAAATGCCACCTGTAAATGAGAAAAAAGAAAAAAAATCTTCCAGATGTGACTCTTTACTCAATCTGGAGCCTGGAACTCCTGTTTAAGTCACCCTGAACAGAGATAATGAGCTCCTTCCTACATAAGCCCTCCAAACGTTCTTCTTTTCCAGTCTAGACAAACTCAATCTTTTCAAACTACAAATATTGAACAAATACTACCACAAATCAAATACTCCTGTCAGTCAAACAAACTATGGAAAGAGTTTATTTTGCTCCTAACGACATTATAAATTCTAAATAAAAAAATTATTGTCTTACCTGATTTTTTAACATACATTGAATTTCTTTAGTCTTTTCTTACTGAATGCATTTCTGCCGTAGGATGCTAATACCAAACATTTATTATACTATTACACCTATTTCCTCTTTTCATGTATTTTAATCGCTGAAAAAGCTATTTTAGAATATTTGCTAAAATATTCCAGTTCAAAAATCTGATTTTGGATGATGAAGCTGTTACTCATGGAGCATTGTATGGCTGTTTCACTCACCTTGCATCACAAATGCTGGAGTCACCACCAGAGGTATTTTCCAGAACTGACATATGGTTTGCAGCACTGAAATTCCAGTGTATACACACCTTCCCTTCAAAGAAAGGAAAACTTCAAAGAATTTCTTAAAATATTAAGTATTATCCAGGAAGAAGATGGAGATGAGTATGAGGGAAGCAATATGTTGTCTCTATATTACTGTCACTGTCACTCATCTATAAGATTAATTTTCCATAGTGGAAAAAACAGGTAACCTTTTTCAGTAGTGCTACTTGAGGTTAGCCACAGGAGGAGTCCTAATCTCTGCAGCTGATCAGACAAATGTCCAGTGCAGGATGGCTCCAATAGGACACAGGTCTCCAAACTTCTTTGATCATGCATCCCAAGTAAAAAAAAAATTGAGCACAACTCCTCAACATACATATGTTTATTTATAAATAAGTTATATAGATATACTATTGTAATAACATATTATGTACATTATAAAACCTACAATAAATAGAAATTTAAAAGGATGAGGTAAAGATGAAAGAAAAACTACTTTAAAAACTCATGGTTTTATTTTATTTGTTAATGGTACAAAAGTATATTCTTCCTGCACTCCACTAATTGTCTTTCGCGCTCCTTGTGGGGTACAGACACCCTGTTTTGGAGACAACTAACAAAGATATCACATTAGGTAATGCCAGCAATACCTACAGGATCCTTTGCAGACCTCTGTTGTACTTGTAAAATCCATTTCTATGATAAAGCTTCTTTGTAATGATAGCTTTTGCATTTGTTTTCCTCTTTATTAAACCAGAGAACTTGTCTGTACTGGTAGTAGTCCTCATGCTAAACAGATCAGGTAAGAATCCTTTCTGATTGGTGCAAATGTCTGAGATTGGGACTGCCTTCTTCGAGGTCTAGCTGGGATGCTGAAAGAAATTATTACCTCAGCTATTCATTTGTTCCTTAGCAGATCAATCATTTAACATGAGCTCCTCTAAGGAAACGTCATATATTAAGCAGTAGAAAATAGAAGCAAAATGGATTGGAGTAGTAATATACATAGCAGCTTTCATAAAATTAGTAAAAATGAAAAAAAAAATCCATATGTCCAGCATGGCTTTGCTCACACAAATAAGAAACACAAGAACCTGAAAGCATCAGAAGTAAAAAGATTCAGAAGTGAGAAGTAAGCTGGGGCTTTCCAAGAAGCAGAAGTCAGAAAGCCTGATGATTAAAACCAGTACATGTTCAGAGTTCTTAATATAGAGTCAAAACTGCTATTTTAGTTTTAGGTGTATTACTCTTGATAAAAATTAGGAGTACCTGGTAAAAACAGTGGTGCTAATAATAATTTCCCATAATGAATGCAGTTCTGAATTAGTCATAGAAGTATTTTACTTGCAGATATGTCCCTCTCTCTTTCATTGGGCTAGAGCCTATGCTACAGCACCCATGCCTAGCATTCCTCACTCCTCTTGAGGCTTAGTCACTCAATTTAAGTTACATTCCATTTTTCTTGTATTAGGCTGTTCTCCTGTTAGTGACTTTCAAGGTGAAATTTCAGTTTTGAATATTAGTATTTGTCTTCTTTCTTGGCCATTATCTATATAAGCTAAATTCTATGCTATAGTTATCTATGCATTCTTTGTGTTTTGCCTGTATTTCATTACTCTTCAGTGGGGCACTGGCATAGGCTCCCCAGGGAAGCAGTCAAAGCACCAAGCCTGCCAGAGTTCAGGAAGCCTTAGGACAATGCTCTCGGGCACAAGGTGTGACTCTTGAGGCTTGTGGAGGAGTTGGACTTTGACGATCCTTGTGGGTCCCTTCCAACTCAGGATATTCTATGATCCTGTGATTCTTGTTTTATCATAAGTCACATACACCTCTTTTCACCCACTGCTGTGAGAGCCTAGTTACTCTGGAGCACACTGCTTGAACCCTTGTGGTTTTTAGATTATAGATGAAAGTCAACAAAGAGAGAAACATGCTCTGTGTACAGAAGCCTTTCTAGAAACTGCTGCTCTATACAAGAAATTTTCTTTCCTTTGGTGAAACGTCAAAATTTGCAGCCAACTTCCTGCATAGAGAAGTGGTGAGAGGGAGACTGAGAAAGAACAATGTAAGATTTGTCTTTCTGCTGTTTCTCAGATCTACTTTAGTGCTCAACGTAATTAATGTGATTTTGAATCTGGCAGCAGTGCAGAACCCAAAGTCACATGCAGAAGCATTGACCTCAGTTGCTCAATACACACTTCAGTGCGCTTACAAGTGTTGGCTGCAGCCGACTGAAGTGTGGCATGTGCCCCAGCTCCCACAGTTAAACAAGTTGGGCTGTGCATGAGGGCTGCAGAGGTGTAAACAAATACTAATTTTTCCTTCTTCTGCTTGTGGTATTTAATCTCCAGCAGAGAGGCCAAACAGGTCTGTGCAGCTGATAATATCTTAACCTGAGGTAGTGCCTTCTGCCTGACTGTGGCTGGGGAAGGAGAAGGCATGGAGCTAGACTCCCCATGACCACAGACAAAATCAATTAGGTCAGCCAGGCTGGAGCTGGCTAACTGGCATTGGTCTTCTGCATGGGAAAGGGCTCATAGGAAATGATTCCCTGACAGATCAGCAGATGTGGTTGTCTTTGCCATCACTGAGCTCAGCAGGACACCTGGACTTTTATCTGAAATAAAGTACCTGAAAGAGTTTATGACAATGTGAAAATAATTGAAAAACACTGTGTATACAAATGGAAGTCTCTCTGAGTACTTCTTACAAGTAATATCACATGGACTTACACCTCATCATCACACAGGTTGCAGAATATCCCTCACTGGATTCATGCCTCAAGGTCAGTAACTGTTGGCTGAACAACAGACATCACAACAAATTTTGCATACCGGGCAGTTTAGGTGCTAACCCAAATTTCCTTTATTTTTAAAACTCATCAGTTAATAAACACTACCACACTGCTGGTGCCCAGAGCCTGGACTGAAAAGTAGAGCTTGCTAGAAATCAAACACCTCAGGTTCATAACAGTGAACAGTGGCTTCTGTGTTAAGAACATCCTGTTTTGATTATGTCGTAAAAATGTGCCCTGACATTTCTGGTTGTGGGCCTGTTTCCCTCTGGGCTGCAATGGGAAGTGAGGTTAGGCTTCCTATCTCACCTGAAGAAGCTGATGAATCATGAAGGTTCTGTGAACCTCTCACTGAAAGGATCTTAAAAAAATCAACTGTTTGATCCTCAGGAGAGAGATTCAGCATTCATCTCCTGCAGAGAGCTGAAATGAAGACCTCAAATCCGTACTTGACTTCAGCCTTGAGTAATTTAGGGTTCTTCAAACTGACTTTTTAAAACCTCACCTAAGGTGTTTGACTCCCTCCATGCAGGTGTGCCTATAGGAAGCAATAGCTTCTCACTTAAAATTTAACCACCACCATGCTTAATTCTTTTAGCTAGAAAGTCTTTATAGAGAAGTTTTGACAGGGAAAGAAATTCAATTTCAGTCTGTTGGACAAACAGTTCAACTATCAAATTGCTTTTTCTGCATACTGTATAGCCACTATCAGCTGTCATGAACTTGAATTTGCAGGCCTTGAGAGTTTATCCTTACCAGGATGCTGCTTTATTCTCAAACTGATGTGCCATGTCCCTAAACTCACTATTTCAGTAAGAACATGCCAGAATGCCAGTGAAAGAAAGCTGAGCACAAAAAAGGAGAGCTGACCTGAGAGTCAGGGCAACTGCAACTGTTTGCCTAAAACTATACTTCCCTGCAATCTTCTGATAAGAAGAACTTGCTTAAAAAGAGTCATGGTCCGTGAAAAATTGATTGAGATCACAGGAATGATACCCATATTTGTAAAGAAAATTGGGGTAGCCCAGTTCTGTAGGGAAGGGTGATAAAGTTGTAGATAATCACTGTCATAGAATTTAAGTCCTCTTATAATACCATAATCCACAATACACAACATTGTGGCCATTGTGCCACATATAGGTAAAATATTTAAACACATCATAGAATCACAGAATGGTTTGGGTCGGAAGGGACCTTAAAGACCGCTTAGTTCCAACCTGCTGCCATAGGCAGGGAGACCTTCCACTAGGCCAGGGTGTTCAAAGCCCCATCCCGCCTGGTCTTGAACATTCCAAGGGATGGGACATCCACAACTTCTCTGGGCAACCTGTTCCAGTGCCTCACTACCATTACAGGAAAGAATTTCTTCCTTATACTTATTTAAGCCCATGCTCTTTCAGTTTAAAGCCAGTCCCCTTGAACTATCACTACATGCCCTTGTACAAAGTCCCTCTCCACCTCTCATGTTGCTCCCCCTTAGATGGTGTTATAAGGTGTCCCCAGAGCCTTTTCCTCTTTAGGCTGAACAACTCAAACTCTTTCAGCCTGTTTTCATAGGAGAGGTGCTGCAGCATTCTGATCATCCTCATGGCCCACCTTTGGACCCATTCCAGGGGTCTACATCTTTCTTGTGCTGAGTGCTCCAGAGCTGGATGCAATACTCTGTAGGATCTCATGGGAGTAGTGGGTCAGAATCCCCTCTCTTGCCCTGCTGGCCACAGTGCTTTGGATGCAGCCCAGGACATACTTGGCTTTCTGGGCTGCAAACTCACATTGCCAGGTCATGTCCAGCCTCTCATCTACCAGCATCCCCAAGTCCTCCTCAAGAGCGCTCTCAATCAATTTTCTGCACAGCCTGTATTTGTGTTTCAAATTGCCCTGACCCAGGTGCAAGGACAGAAGGAAAGAAACACTAAAAAATGCCATCACTCAGCTCATTAAGCAAAGGCTTTCTAAAGGAGGTAAAAAGTGCTCTAGAATACTAGCAAGCTTGTGAAGCCAGAGAAATATCACTGAAATATGGTGGACATACCCGTGTATTATACCACCTCTGCTTACCGGCAAAGGATAAAGTGGGCAATTGAAGCTAAAGACAAAATGTTTATAGGCTTTGCAGCTTTCCTCAGACAGATTTATTTCTCACAAAGCCTTTCAAATAAAACCATCTGGCTGTTATGATGCCTTTCCCTTTATATAGGTCAAAGGATCTTGCAGTCATGACATTTTCCCTTTCTAAATCATACCCTATGACTCATAATTAGGTCCCCTTGCACTAACCTAAATAACTTTTCTCTTCCTTTGGTGCAAAGCTTGCTGCATGTGGTTATTTCATACCAAATTAGAAGTAAGACAACAATTAAACCATAGAGTAAATAGCTGAAAATACACTGTTTAGTTAGAATTAATTACTTCTTTTATACTTAAGACTACTTGATAAAGTCTTTTTATTTTCTCCCCACTTGCAGAAAACTCACTTTATCCTTGAAACACAACTGTCGTTATATTAGGGATAATTACTGCCCAAAGATATGAAATATATGGCAACCTCTCTTCTACCTCTGTCTTCTCTTCCCATCATACCTATAATATTACTGCCAACAGAATAGAGAAGTGCGGGTTAAATAAAAATAATGAAAAAATGCTTATTCCATCCAGTCATGGCACTGCTAGGAAAAATAGCTCACCTACAGTGATGTTGTGGGTCTTGCAGCCAGAATACTGGAAACTCCCAGGATTTATGTGAGTTTCTAGACATGGACAGAATAATTCCATAAGTAAATCCTACACAGATATGGGTCAGACTTTCCTGTGATGCAGCTCAAAACAAACTACGCTACACCTGAAGCTGATGTCACTAAACCAGCCTTATGTCTCCTTACTTTTACATTTTCTGCTGCTTCCGGATGACACAACAGGCAACAGCACCTGAATATCTGCTCATTTGTGGCAAGTTCAACAACCTAATCTTTTTGGGAGCTTTCAGCCTCTGGTTGGAAGTTCTTTGCTGTCCAGTATTAGCCATATGAAGCACGTACATGACCTTCAGAATTTCATTCTGACTACTCAGACTTTTTTCATATCTAAGTTGTCTCTTTACCTGCTGATATGCCTGGGGAAGGAAGGGAGGAGAAAATTTACAAATTAATCTTGGGTGACTTGTCATTCTGTAGCACAGAATCACCAGACACCTGAGGACTCTGCCTACACAAACTTGAGTTTCTGTGTCAGATTTAAAAACTGCACATAAAAAACATGAGATGCTTTCATGATTGGTATCAGTCTGTAAAATGCAAGACTATGGAGGAAATACTTAATTTTCAAGTGCTAATTTCAATTCCATTCAAATATTCCCCCCTAAACAGATAATGGAAAAAAGTAAGAAAAAAATTCTGGATCTTTTACTTTTTGATTTATTTTAAGTGATAGTTTTTGAAATCTGTCAGTATGTGAAAGCATCTCGTGGATGCCTGTATAAAAACTGAAGTAACCAGTAATGCATCTGACAGCACAGTACTAGAACTTTTTTAAAAACACATCGTGCTAACAAGTACAATACAATGTGTCTTGGCAATTAAACCTATTTTTTGTGTTTTATAGGCTACAGCACACTATAGTTTGACCAGACAGTTCATAAACCAACACCACAACAGATGCCAATTCTCGGTGAAAGCAAAAAGCAGAAATGTTGCCATTTCTGTTTAGTGTGAGATAGATGGCAGCAGGCACGAGCACAGAGATAAATTAGTAGAAATTTATCTGCTCTGCATCCTACACAGTGCTAACAAGGCTAATTCTCTGCCATACGGCTGAGTTAGAGAGAGTGAAACTGGATCTGTATATTGTCATACTCTATTGCTTTAAGGAGAATGCAATAGTTAGACCTGTAGATAATCAGCCCTAAGAAGTGATTATTAATTCTAGATAATTGAAGTTGCCCTACATCAGCATATGTATTACTTCTAATGTTCTGTGTTGTTTCCAAGGCAGACGATCTGTCACACCCACAAACTTCAATGACACACAGAAAAATCCAAACAATAAAGAGCAGAGCTAATGAAAGGAAATGGAACTATTTGTGGAGCTGTTTCTTACCTTGGGAAATAAACCAATATATTTCAAGTTCATTCCTCTGTTCCTACCCACTTCAGGGATTAATTTTGCTTTGTGAGGAGAGGCTATTTAGAGCCAAAAACCAGCATTGTAATGTCTCTTCAACAGTTATGCAAACTTTTCATCTGAGAGATTCTTCTGTGCTCCTGCCTCCACTTTCAAATTCCATTCATAAATGTTCAACTGCACAGTGAATCATTCTGTTTTCCCTCTGTGGGAGAGAATAAAGAGATGTACCCTGTTCAGTGATAACAGAAAACAAAAATCATATCCAAAGGAACCACAAGGTGCCAGATACTCTGTTTCTAAAAAGGTATGTACCAGGAGTATTTCTGGAGTAGTAGAAAAGATTTAGATAAACATAGGAGATAAATCATTCTCCAAAAGATATAGCTAAGTTTTACACTAGAAAAATGTTTCTTCTTTGGTGTGTTTTGGAGAGGAAGGAAGATGGAGAGAAAGGAAATGGAATTATACTGGGTTGTTGTTTTATTTTATGTAAACACCCACGTAACATCTTGGATGCATTTCTGCAAATGACCACTAAGGTCAAGAAAACAGCGCATTTCAGGAAGAGCAGAAGAAGTACACAGAGAGGACCGTGTGTAGCTGGGAGGATTATATCCTCTTCCAAGAAAGAAAGAATGTCCTGTATTCTGGCATGAATACAAAACCTACTATCTGCTGTTTACAGCCTATTTTAATAGTGTTTATGAACAGATCTCTTTTATATATGTAAGTAACAAGCACTCCCTCTAGCGAACTTTTGTGGGATTTGGTGTTTTAACTACTGAAGGTACAGATGAGAAAGTTTATAGGTAGAAGTGAGATCTTCCATAAGACTACCTATTGAACTCAGAAAAAAGGTACAAGCTTTTAGACATGATAGATGATTTTTAAGGTCAATAGCACAATGTATTTGACAGAGTTGGGGAAAATCAATGTCTTACAGTAAAAACAGATTTACATGCACAGTTGCACTCAGATACTGTCCCTTACTGATGTTTGCTTTGCTGGTTCATCCTTCTTTCTCTTTGGTGTCATATCCTTGCTTCACTGACCTTAACTTCAGACTCTGAAAGCCAAAGGGTGACATTTCATTTACTCATTTAGGTATCTCATTGAAAAAATAAAAATGAGAATAACACATCTGCCCAACACAAAGGACTGCATTTCAGCAGAGACAGTTTACCCTTTCTATACTTCAGTGTTGATGCTTGATTACATCTTTTAAAAGTTGTGTACATTATCAATACTTCTTCTTGCCCATTTATCTTACAATATCATTAAATATAATGCTTGTAACAGTTCTTTCGAGTATATCAGAAAAATAGTCTGTGATAGCTTTTAAAGTTGTGGCTGATGTCCTGTCACAAGTAACCTCAATGCTGGTATTTTTAAATTTTCAGGGCATTGTTCAAGTCTTTGAGTTTAAAATAAAGAATATTGATTTCTGGCACAGTCTTGAGCAGTGGGGCTATCATTATGCACAGGATTCAAAATCATTGCCATATGCAGGGTTTCCCTGCACTGCTACTGAATCTCCCTGGAACATATCTGGCTCAGCTTTGTGTGCCCCCAAGGGCAAGTTTGTAGAAGAAGGTGTAACATAGGATGCAGGGGCTCTCAGACTATAAACCACATACTGTTTCAAAATGTTTATAGTAGCAGTAGTTCCTGATTCTGTGTTTGTACTGCTACTTAACCATAAGAGAAACAGAGAAGGGCCAGCAGTTACCAGCATCAGTGGTGTGAAATAGCACCTCTGTGCAACAGCTGCAGTCTTGCTGCAGCTGCTGGATTGATGGTGACATCCTGCACTGAGGTCAGTGGTGCTTCAAAGCCATTATTTATACCCAGACTGCTGCTGAAGGTTACTGCAGTCACAGTTTCTCAAATGGGGGAAGTCTATCCAAGGCCAGACCTGGTGCCTGTTTTAAAATGGTGGAGCAGGGGCAGGTGACCACAGTCACTCCTGCTCTGCCTTCCAGGGGCAGGGTGGCCTTGGCTGTGCCCTTGTGTCCCGGGCCGACAGAGGGAAAGCATGTCCTATGGAGTGCATGTCCTATGGAGTGCATGTCCTGTGGAGTGCACGTCTTATGAGGAGCGGCCGAGGGAGCTGGGGTTGTTCAGCCTGGCGAAGGGGAGGCTCAGGGGTGACCTTATCGCTCTCTACAACCATCTGAAAGGAGGCTGTAGCCAGGTGGAGGTCGGTCTCTTCTCCCAGGCAACCAGTGACAGGACAAGAGGGAAAGGTCTCAAGCTGTGACACGGAAGGTTTAGGTTGGATATTAGGAGGAATTTCTTCACGTAAGGGGTGATTAGATATTGGAATGGACTGCGCAGGGAAACAGTGTAGACACTGTCCCTGGAGCTGTTTAAGGAAAGGCTGGACGTGGCACTCAGTGCTATGGTCTTATTGCCATGGTGGTGTTCGGTCGTATGTTGGACTCGATGACTCAGAGGTTCTTTTCCCACCTAACTGATTCTGTGAAAGGGGGAAAACTGCCATGCTGTGACCCCAGCTGTCCGTGGATGCCGGGTGCGGGCTCGCACAGCCCCCGGGGTGTGTCCCTGCGGAGGACAGGAACGCGGCCCGGCGTTTCCCTGCAGAGGAGTCCCCGTGTCCCGGAGCCGCCGCCTCCCGCCCCGCCGCCAGGCGACGCCGTCACGCCGCAGCGAGGCGCTCCTGTAGGCCGTGGTCTCGCGCCGCGCGGAAGCGGAAGCGACGTTGGCGCACGCGGGGTGACGCGTCCCGGCGGCTGCGGGTGAGGCGGGCGCGGGGGTCCCGTCCGGGGAGCGGGGGCGAGGGGCGCGGAGCCGGGCTCTGCCTGCCGGGGCACGCGTAGGAGCCGGCCGCGGGGGGTGCGGGTCACCCTGGCATCGGCGAGGGGCGCTTTCCCCGCTGGCGTCTTCCCGGGGTATCCGCCGCCGCCCGGGCTCCGCCCGCCGGGGGCAGCTGCCGGCGGTGGCCGCTGGCTGCGGTGTGATTCGCGGTGCTCCCCAGCCTTGTCCTGCGGGGGCTGCTCGGCTCTGCCGGCAGGGAGGGGCGGTGGGGCTTCGGGCTTTTAAATAAAAAGGGCGCTTTTCTCTCGTTGCAGACACCTTCCAGGTCTTCTTTCCGGAGAACGTGAGATCCGCCTCGGCGCCAGCCTGCTGGGGTTCACTGGTTGTTAAGTAGATTTGGGAGCGGTGTGACATCGCGCCGCCAGTCCCTTCCCTCTTGAGAAAGGGTAGCTGCTTTCTGAGCCATCACATACCAACTTCATGTATTCCTAAGATTGTCATCAGCTTCTTGTTTTCTATTCAGAGGCCTTACAGAGGTTTAATTACTTACAGGCTCTAGTGGTTGTAAAGTAATTTAAAATGTTTGTACTACTCGGTTGTGGTTATCTAATTCACTGTTGTGTTAAGAGACATCGTTTTAACTTGGGAATGGTTAAATCGCCAAAGAATTAAATTATTTATGGATAAGGGCTATTTTATTTGACTACTGTTGGCCTGCAACTTAAACTTGCATCTTTTATTTTTTTATCCTATGTTTTTTCTTTGTTATGGCTGCTGCAACAATAGTTCATGATACATCAGAAGCTGTAGAGCTCTGTGCTCCCTGTGGGTTATACCTTAAACCCATTACAAAAATGACCATCAGTGTGGCACTTCCTCAGCTGAAGCAACCGGGAAAATCCATTTCGAACTGGGAAGTGATGGAAAGATTGAAGGGAATGGTGCAAACTCATCAGTTTTCCACTCTGCGGATTTCTAAAAGCACGATGGATTTCATTCGGTTTGAAGGAGAGGTCGAGAACAAAAGTTTGGTTAAATCTTTTCTGGCGTGCCTTGATGGCAAAACAATAAAGCTGAGTGGCTTCTCTGACATTTTAAAAGTGCGTGCTGCGGAATACAAGATTGACTTTCCTACCAGACATGACTGGGACTCATTTTTCCGTGATGCGAAAGATATGAACGAAACCTTGCCGGGGGAAAGGCCAGATACTATTCACTTGGAAGGCTTGCCTTGTAAGTGGTTTGCAGCAAAGGAGACTGGCTCGGAAAAGCCAAGTGAAGAAGTCCTTATAAAAGTTTTCCAGAAATTTGGAGAAATCCGTAATGTGGACATACCCATGCTGGACCCTTACAGAGAAGAAATGACTGGCAGAAATTTTCACACATTCAGTTTTGGAGGCCATTTAAACTTTGAAGCGTATGTTCAGTACCGAGAGTACGCAGGATTCATCGAGGCCATGAATGCCCTGCGAGGGATGAAGCTGATGTACAAGGGCGATGATGGCAAAGCAGTGGCTTGCAATATAAAGGTGAGAGACTGCAGCCTTTTGTGTGGGCACCCACATGAAAGGCCGAGTGCAACTAAATGTCGTTTCCATAGTGCTTTGAACATTTATCTCTGTACCACAGTGATGACAACAGGTGATATTGACAGCACTAATGTAGCTTTATGGGACAAACATGATACAATTTTTAAAGGAAAATGTTGGCAGAAAAATGTGTCATTAGACTACGTGAGCAAAGTGAGTGAGGTTTTGCTTTTTTTTCTTAACGAGGCTGTTCTAGAAATGACAGCTGCGTATGGAAGGATCAAGTTCGTGAACATGATTTTCTAAATTGCTTTAGAAAATAATATGTGTTTATAAATAGTGATTTCGCTTAAAATTCCAGTTCTGAACAAGTTCAGACAAATTTCGCCAGAAGATTGACTGTAAAATATATTAGTCTTTCATCTGTTCACGACAGAGACATTTTGGGGGAGAATTTCACAGCCTCTGTATTTGGTCCCTGCATTGATAACTAGGTTTACCAGTCAAAGGTCAGAACTATGGAGTTTATTAGCATATGTCCCAGGGCTGTATGGCCTGGGAAATACACAGTTAATCGTTAGTGTACCTCAAATACAGGAAGGCCTCACAAAAATTTAAATGATAATTTTCATTTGTAGCACAGCTTCCTGTGAATGCCTTATGCTTATTTCATAATATTTACATACGGAGTTTTCCAGAAGGTATTTTCTGTAACCTCATTGTCTTAGAAGTTACAGCTGTGACAGGAGGGAACAAGACAGTCTGTTCAGTTTTAGTATCTCTGAAAGCACAGCCTCAAGAAAACTTACTCTGTTTGGAGGTGGCCTGTACCTTTACATATTGGTTGGGTGAAATGTTTGCAGAGGTATTTCGGTATGCCCGGTAGTCATTCATCAAACCAGGGAGTGTATTTCAGAAAAAAAGCTTGAATAGTCCTTTGTACAATGTGGGAACATGCAGATGCTTATTCTAAGTGTAGTTTAGTCAGTGTAAGTAAAATACTGTAATCTTTATCTCGTTATCAAAGCTTGTCAGTTGCAGGATAGAAATTGTGCCTTGACCTGGTGAAATTCAAACTGTCGTTTACATGCAGAGGATCAGGGTTCCCAAATTTAGTTTGGCTGTGCAGGAGGAATCATGCCTTCCTGGCAGCTGCTCTGTCAGGACAGCAGCTCTCTGTCATACAAGGTCACAACACCTTGTCTGTTTGTACCTATTTGTCCTTTCAGTCTGTTAGTGAAACATCACTTCGCATAGAGTGTGGGTAGATTAAACTGCCGAGGATGTGCTCTTTGTTCTCTGCCCCATGGTTCATGACCGTGGGTCTGCAGAAATGTGTTATAGATCCCTGCCTGCCTGCACAGAGAATTGGAGATTAGGACACCGGGGCTGTGGTGTCTGGTGGTGTCCTGTTCCAGCACGCAGCTGGACATGACCAAGGTGTGTTCACGTGTCCTGAAAGCTGAGCGCCTCTGAGGTCTCATTTTTCAGATGTGTGTGTCTTTCTTTGCTTTCTGTTCCCACGCGTTAGGATCTTCAGCCCGATGTACCTCAATTTGGGAATCTTGGTTTTAGAACTGGTGGGGAGGCTTAAACCGGGTGCTTAATGTTGTAGAACTGTTTCTTCTGCTGAATTTAAGGATCACAGTTTTAGACAGAAAGGAAGGCCTTTATTTAAACCTATTTCTACTTAGTGCTGTGCCATCCCTAATAGCATGCATTAATTAAGAGTTCTGTATGTGCCCGTTCTGACACATTGGAAACATTGGACAGACAGGGTCTCAGCCAAACTGGGGTTTATTTCTCGTTGTGAGACACAGAAGTATGAAGTGGTATCTGATTCTGCTGCATGTGTGCACACGTTTAGTACTCAGTTACCTGGTTACTGTAAGGTGGTGGTGCTTTCTCTGGGCACATAGAGAAGTTCCCTTTGTTTTGAAAAAGGTTTTACACACCTGATTGTACTTACACCAAGGTCTAAGTTAAAATTGTATAGGTTGTCAGGTTGTAATTTTTAATTTTTTTTTCTGTCACCTTAAAACTGTTTTCAATTGTGTCATGTAAAGGTTTCTTTTGACTCAACAAAACACCTCAGTGATGCATCAATTAAGAAACGTCAGCTTGAAAGGCAAAAGCTTCAAGAGCTTGAGAAGCAGAGAGAAGAACAAAAACGTAAAGAGAAAGAAGCTGAGGAAAAACAGAAAGAGGAAGAAAGGTATTTATTGCTTATTGTTCAGTTACATTTTTAACAGTCAGGCATAACAAAACTACTCCTTCATATCAGCATCAAAAGATAGAAAACGATTAAATGCAAGTTTCCTGTAGCTGAAGTGAAGCACTTAAAGCTGAATGTGCTAATTTAGTTTACCACTTATGCTTAAGTTCAGTTCAAAATGTTGAACCTGCAAAATACTTAATTTCCTAAAAATCTTGCCATTAGACACCTAATTTCAGAAACCCTTGGTGTTTAGCATAAGCTACCGTTTTGTCCTAATTACAGATATAAAACCCACCACCAGTGCACACATTCATTGGCTTGGTATTTTTCTTCGTGCCGTGATAATTTTCTGCCCAACTGCTGCATGCATTGTTATTGTCTCTGGTCAAAAGAGTTCAAAAAATAATTCTTTGCTCTAGCCATTTTTGTCTTTGAATTCCAACCTGTTTTTAAAAATAGACAGAATGTGACTGTTTGCTGTCACAGCTAAGGGTTAAAATGTTCTGTTTTGTACTTTTGTTCTTCAGTAATCAACATGACTGATTTAGAAACAAATTTACTTGAAGTATAAAACGTATTTTACATAGACTAGGAGTTTGAAATTGTACTTGGCCTAGATAAGGTAAAAATATTTATCTCCTTTTAGGAAGCAGAGAGAGCTTGAAGAATATGAGAGAGAGAGAAAAAGAGAAGAGAAGTTGCGCAAGAGAGAACAGAAACAGAAGGATCGTGAAGTTCAGCGGAACAAAAAACAACTTGAAAAGCTTCAAGCTGAAGAACAGAGAAAACTTCAAGAGAAGATAAAGCTAGAAGAAAGGAAGCTCCTGTTAGCTCAGAGGAATCTTCAGTCCATTAGATTAATTGCAGAACTGCTAAGCAGAGTGAAGGTAACTTCAATATTTATTTCAGAAGCTAATGAAGAACCCAGCAGAACAAAGCTCTTTACTGGCTTTAGGGGAGGTGGGGAGCACTGTTCATTAAACAGCAGGTTTACTACCTCTGCAGCTGCTATTCCTTAGACCAAAATTTCAGAAAAGCGCAATGAAACAGTATTTCTCTCTTGGTAAAACATGCCCTTGTAGGTAATGGAAAGTGAACTTGAACCTATAGTCCTGAATAGCATTTTTTACCTGTAAATTTAATTGTCAGGTTTTCTAAAGTCCGGCAAAAGAATGTGTGAGCATGATGAAGTGAACTAACCACAGAGGATAAGATGCAAGACTCCTTCCCTAGTTCCAGTTTGGATGCTGTTTCCCATCTGCCTTGCAGTGGTTCCATTCACTGTTCCTTGCAGTTTCAGAGATCGAACTTTCATTAGTCAATGTTTGAAATGTGTGGAATGTTTCTTCTGTAGGAGAAGTGCTGTCAGCAAAGGTTTCAAATGTTAGATCCTGTTTCTCTTAACAGTATTTTTATTTTTTCACTGAAACACTGAAGCTTAAGACTTGGATAAAACCATATTGGGGTGTACCGTACGTGAAATATTTTCCATAGAAATGAAAAGCTGTGTGGAAAAGTGCAGGTTTTTTCTTGATGCCACTGCGCTTCAGGAGTGTTTTTGAACTCACAGTGCTAGTTATATACTAGAAGAAGGGAGAAATGCCTTTTGCAGGCTTTCTAACTTTGTAGCTGTGGAATAGAAAAATTGATGAAACAGAGAGTGTGTTTCTTTCATTTAGAGAATGTTGAGGTCTGTACTAAGCCACTTGACTAGGTCAGAAAAGAAAAAAGTTGGAATCTTTTCCAGTATCACGAATTTTTAAAGCGGTTGACAAAATGACAATCACTTTCTGTGTAATATTTATCCATTTAATTACTTGCTGTTTGTATGGACTCATTGTAAAGTCATCTATGAACCACGGAGGGCAATCATCTAGGAGAAGTTCTTCTCAATAAAATTAAAAACATTTTTAATTTGACTGAAGCCTTCATGAGTTGACCCTGATAAATGTATTTCAATATTGCAGATTTCACATGCTGTTTACTTTTATTATATTAAAGAGCCATGAAGACAAAGCGGCTACTCAAGAATTGTGCACAAATACTGTTTCACCTTACAGCAGTTTAGTATTAGTGGGTTTTGTTGGTTGATGTGTTTTGATTCTTTTTCCCTTTAAGAAGGAAACACCATTTTATTTTGGGATGGTTCTGTTTGTTAGATTTTATTTTCTTGCCATATTGTTGCCTTTGTGTTGTTGTAACTTGGAAGCATGAGCAGGTATTTTTTGTTTACTCTTACCTTCCCTTTGACTGTCTTTCAGACAGTAAAGCTTTTGGAGCAAGAACAGAATGAAGAAAAGATTTGTCTTCAGCAGATAGAGGAGAGACGACGGCTCCAGGAGGCTGAGCTTAAACGCGTGGAAGAGGAAAAAGAGAGAGCACTGGGGTTGCAGAGAAAAGAAAAAGAACTGAGGGAGAAACTACTGAACAATCTTCTGAGCAAGAAAATGGAGGCAGTTAATCAAAACAAAGAAGAAACCGAAGCATCTCAGACTGACGTGCCGAAAAGCCCTAGTGCTGTTCCACACACTGTGTCATCCAGCTGCATCACTTCTACCTCAGGACAGGCTGTTACAGGCAAGCTGGCTCCTGGCTCTCAAACAGAAGTAGCATCCCCTGAAAGTGTAAACACTCAATGCAAGTACTTAAATGGCAGCATTCATGACAAAGTTCATGTCAAAGAAGGTCAGAATCCTCGTACTACAAACTCTGAGAGGTGTTCTGACAGAAGAAGTTCGGGGGTACTTTCATGTGTTCCCGCCAATAACCAGGGCCAGAAGAGCCTCTCTAGCTATGACCAGAACACTTGCAAGAAAGACTTGCACTGTGAACAGGACAAACGTGGGACAGAGCCAAGGAGAAGAAAGAGCCGTTCATGTAGCAGCATAAACAGTGATGAGAGTAAGGGTAGACGAGAGAGCAGCAGACACAGAAGAGATGTGAGTTACCGGGATGAGAAGCACAGGAAGGAAAGGAGGTATTACAGACACTCCAGCAGAAGTTACAGCCCTCGCCGAAGCCGCAGTCCTCGTCGAAGAAGTGCAAGCCCCAGGCGTTCCCGTTACAGAAGAACGCGCAGTAGGGAACGTAGGCGGGACAGAAGAGAAAGGAGTCGTAGTCGCAGAAGTGGGAGCAGGAGACGAAGGCACCGGAGATGATCGCTCAGTAAGCAAAGGAGTACTTGGAGTGGGTAGTGGAGGCCTTTGCTCCTTTGAAATGCTGTGGTAGGACAGAAGGGCCAGAAAGTTGTAAACCAGACCTCATCGGTGTGACTGCTATAGAAAACAATTGTTTTAACCAATTCTTAGCTTGCATCTAGTCCCTGAAATCAAGAAAAGAGATGCCTGATTTTTTTGACCTTCCTTCCTTTGTTGTCTTTAGGTTTCTACCACAATGTAGCTATAATCACTGCGCTTGTGCTCAAGTTCCTAAAATGCTAAAAGCCAACCTGTTTCAGTTTTCTAAACCTTAATTTTAGTGTATTTAGTTTTTATCTCTGTATCACCTAATTTGGCTTAAGAAATACATGGGTGGCAGTTATAGGAACTTCAGAGGTGACAAGCTATTACATACAGATTTGATTTAAAGTGTTTTCTGGTGCATTCAATGAAATCATGTTTAAGGAAGTAGAGTTTTTTTTGATTGAGGTGGATAGCAGGACTTTCACACTTTTCCTAAAACTGACTATAAAGATATGCAGGATACCTTTTAAACTGCTATGATTCCTTCATATGTCTGTATGATGCCAAGCTTTGTGGCCCAAATTATTCTGGCATGTAATGCCTTTGTATAATAATAGTTTCCATGTAAGAAAGGCACACTGGTATAGGAAGTAACAAGCAGTGGTAAAATGGTTGAAAGTTGTTCTGATATTTTGTTGACATATTTGGCTTTGTAATTATTTCAGGTGGCATAGGGCTACTTGAAACATTTTTTCAGGTACATAAAGAGCTAGACATTGTCTTGAAAAAGGGGCCTTCTTGCTAAATTATTTCTACTTGTGTTGTTGAAAAGTAAGGCTGCAGTGTCTCTTGTTAAATCCGTTTAAGAATACTTTTGCTTTTAAAATGCAGCTCAGGAATATTAAAAGCTATAATGTTACAGTAAAAGAGTTTATTTTGCATTTTTATGGTAAAATTAAAAAGAAAACTGTTTCCAGTGAACTGAAGTTGCTGTTTTCATGTGTGAGTATATTAAAATCTGCGGAGGTGTTGTATCAAGAACCTGTTTGTTGAAAGCGTCACTCAGCACATTTGAATAATGAAGTTCCGCTTTCTTTTTTCTTGATGGTCCTGTTGTGTTACAGCTATGTCAACTGTTAATTCAGCAGGACTTGTACTCTTTAACTACAGCCTTCAGATGCCATTTTCCTCACACTGATGCATGAAATCAAAGTGCATCCATTTCCTGGAGTGTCTGAGAAGCACATTAGCGCTGCGGCTCAGCTGGATCCTTGGCTGACTGAGTTTGTATTTATCAGAATCCCTGTGGGTTTGTTTCTTACTAGACCATGTTGCTGAAGTCTTTGTAGTTACTAGCTGTGGACAGAAAAGGTAAGACATTGACAACACTATTGTGAGGAGCTGTTGTGTCCCTAGAAGGCAGAGAGGCACAGATAAATCAAAGGGCTGGACAATCACCAGCCATATAAAGTTTAACAAGGGCTAGTGCTGGATTCTGCACCTGGGATGGGGCAACTCTGGATATATGGACAGACTGGGGAACAAGACTGGAGAGCAGCCCTGCAGAAAGGGACCTGGGGGTTGTGATTGATGGCAAGTGGAACGTGTGCCCTGTCAGCCGGGAGGGCCGACCATGTCCTGGGGCCCATCAGTTCAATGTTGCCATTTGGTCAAGGGAGGGGATTGTTTCTTCTGTATCTTCTCACAATCTGGAGTTCTTCCCTCGCAAAGCTAAGAACTCAATTCCCAGCTTTTTGCCCTGTGTCAGGCAGCCATGCCTGTCAGTTTAAGCTTACTTTAAAATCAGGCTTTGTTGCCAGGGAAAGCTCAGGTTCAGTCTTAACTGGTAGGTTTTTTTCCTTCAGTAGTGGAAAAATTTCCCCAATTAGCATGATTGGTGTGGTATAAATACAGGGTGTAAATCCCATTAAATCATGCATTGGGCAGCTTGACACTGCAGCCCTGTGTTCATGCCAGCTGGAAAGCCTAGGCAGCAGTGAAAGAGACCTGAGCCCTATTTCATGTACTGAATCCCAAGAAATGCCCAGTGTTTCTTCCAGTGTTCTGCCACCATTCTTGATCATTCTTAAATCACATGGTGAGTCAGGAGGAGAGTTTTCTCGGTTGTGAGAATACACCTCTGTTTTTCACTCGGCTCCAGGAGAGATTTCACATCTGTCACCGCAATGTCTCCTTTATGTCCTTGCAGAGGTGCCAGAAGGATAGGATGAAGTGGGAACCCACTTTGCTCTTGAGGATGCATAGGGTTTTGGAGTGTACTGATACAAGGGAGCATGTGACCGCCTCCTGTTGGAGGAGGTGAACCCTGCTCATCACAGACTGCTTTCAGCAAGGTCTGAGCTGAAGAGGGTAGGAAGTTTGTGGGCCAAAGCTCTGGAGCAACCTGTTCTGGGCAGGAGCTGGTGCATCTGCTCTCTGCACGTGCTGCTGCCTCTTTGTGGCTGTTGGCAGTGGCAACCAGGAGTGGTTTTTCTGCAGCCCTTGTGAAGCAAAGAAGAACAGGAGTCTCAAAAGGGTAAGAAATCTAAGTTCCTGTTGCTATGGTCAGTGTTACTGCATAGTCCTGTTTTTATCCTTAAAGAAGAATGTCTCCTCTTGTATCTGAGAGCTGATGAGCCTCTGCACGTACCAGCCTTTCGACCTGCAGTTTTCTTTTTATCTCCTGGCTTCAGCCTGCACTAGGTGACTCAGGAAGAAGCTTAGTCAAACAACAGCTTTGCTACAAGAGCAGGGCCAAAGCCCTTCAATATGATTATTGTGATGTTTTTCATCTGATTACTGCCTGCTGTGGTAAAGTAATTTTGATAACGTATGAGTCAAATTGCCAGAAGTAATTGATATTACTAAAATCTATTACCAAAGCTGTAACCATATCTAAATCCTGTTTCTAATTGGCTCTACCTTTGTAATCTATTCAGTGACCTAAAATAAAGACATAGAAATAATTAGGTATGTGTATAAAAAATATTTGATACGTTATCTGGAAGCATCATCTTTGAAGCTGACAGAGAAAAGAGGAAGTTTTGCAGTCACTCCCAAAATTGTGAACTCAAGATTCAATCAGTGCCACAAGGCTATAAACACAAACTAATGAGAGTTGATTGGTGATCAGGACTACCTGCATGTTGCACCAATGTCAGCTTTAGGGCAGTTCTTGTATAGCATCATATAGCAGACTATTGTGGCTCCTCATGTTTGATAGCAGAGGTAGAGATGTTACATTCTGTATGACAGCAATTAAACCAACTAGTTCAGCAAATACTTTAACTTATAAATAAGTGGGCAAAATTGGCCACTGATGTCTTGTATTACTATACAAATCAAATTTGTCTTTATTTTGTATTGCTTGTGTCTTGATCTGGTATCTTGCTTTTGAGGTTTGGTTATTCTGGATACAACACCCATTTCATTAGGCTTACATTGCATTGATCTGGCCTTTCCCCAGCCTAATGAACATATTAATTGCAGAAGGTATCTTTTGGTGCTTCACAATAAATTTGCAGTTATCTCTAATGTTTGTATAAAGCAGCAATCTAGTTGCAGTTGATTCTTCAGAACTGGGTGCACAGAATGGATGATCAAGCATCTTATATTAATCTTATACTGGGTTATTGAGGCTTGTTTGAAGTGATGTGCACCACCATCCTTTCTTCTTTAGTGGCAGCACAGAAAATTAATTTGGTCTGGTTCCCTGTCACATGCTGCACCTCCTCAATCTCCTGCTGCCTGACAAAAAAAAAAAATCGTAGGTTAGCTCAGGCTAATGCTTTGCCATAGCATATGTTATGAAACTTTTAGAGGGCTAAGGCTGATTGGAATTGCTCTCTGATACCTAATCTAGCTGCATGTTCACTGTGGCACCTGCCAGGTGAGACCTACCTGCTCTGCATGGGATGTTCAGGACTGCTGTCCATGATATTGGACTATTTGTAGGACAATATGAAGCGGTGTCACTCCCAGGCACTGCCAGCAAAGTGTCTGAACAAGAATTGATCACCTTCATTCTCTCTGCAGTTCTGTGTATGATCCTGGACATGTGTTTGTCAACGCTCTCAGGAATTGCCTTGCAGTGTCTGTTACTTTCTACTTTACCTGTAAAAGGGAAGGCCTGGAAAAATCTCTTCTGCTCACTGCACATGGCTTGCTGCTGTGATTTATAGCAGCTGGCAACTCAGCTCCATGCAGCTGCTCACGCACCCCTGGTGGGATGGGGTAGAGAATTGTGAGGGTAAAAGTGAGAAACTCGTGGGTTGAGATAATATAAAGGTAAAGTCAAAGCTGCATGCAGCTTTGTACAAGTAATTTCTGAAATCAGAGCCTGCCCCAGCTGCTATCCATCTTGTTTTCTGTTGGCATCTCTCCCTCTCCCTCTCTCTTTAAAGTTTCTGCATCTACCACTTTTAGCTACTGTACTTGGCTATTGTCAGGAAGACTATGACTTATCTGCTGGGACTTTCCTCTGATAGAAATCTCAATGACTATTTAGTTGAATTATTTGTTGAGAAATTATTTGCAGTCCACAAGTTAAACCAAGAACAACTCTGGGTTGCCTGAGATGCACTTTAAAAGATGTTCTCAGTCAGAGTTTTTACTGTAAGTGAATCTAAAGAGAAGGGAGTGTTTGCTTAGAGAATGAGCTGGATATACAGGTTTTCCTGCCCACTCCAAGTGTTTGCCATTAGTATATGTGATGAAAACAGGAAAAAAAAATTGGTCAGTGTCAAAAGTGATGGAAATAATAGTCATGTTACTAGGAAAATGCATCTATTGTAAAATATGAGAATAATTAGAAGCTACAAAGAAGAAAAGGAGCATTTTGTTAAAACTGGATATTCTATTTCAAAGAAAAAGTATGATACTAAGTATCTTGGTTTTTTAGGATTGTTAAAAAAAGGGCTACAAACTGTATTATCTTAGTGCCCTTCTAGGGCATCTGTTATAAGCTGGGCATACTTAGAAACTTAGTAATGACAGCAAGGCACAGTTGTTTCCTTACTGGCATTATTGAAACTCATTGTAGTCACACGCCTGGGATTTGTAGTTTTTGCTTATAAGGAAGGTTTCATGTGTGAAAATAGTGTCATCTTCCATCTCTCACTGGCAGACATACTCATTTTACTAAATCTTCTTTGTTCATAAATAATTCTTACTTTCAAATGTTGTGCAAAAATGACATATTTTTTTTTTTTTTAGCATTTATCTGTAGTGAGTCATTTAGGCAAAGAAAAATGCATCACTGAAATAGAGCTGTGGTGGTAAAATAAGGGCTTTAGCCTGCACGTGAGAGAAACCTTGATAGGGTTTTCAGAGAGAGCAAGCCATTGCAATTTCATCTTCATGAATGCATTTGTAGCTTAAAAGGAGCTTAAACTTTAAGCCTCACTAACAATTTACTTGTAAACAGCTACATAGTGCATGTGGCTTTTTTCAATCTGTTGTGGGTTATCTGGAAGCCTCCTCCCCTACATCTCACGACTAGTAGTAATCCCATTAGATGATTATAACTGGTGTCCTCAACAGACAGATTTAGTCATAATTGAAAAATAACTTCAAGTGTGTTTAATCAACTGTGTGGTCATTTTATTAGTGGAGACTCATGTACCATATAACTTTGCCTTAAGTGAAGTGCATTTATGGCCTGGGGCTGAATAGCTCTTATGATCCCAGGAATGGGAAATCCTTATGCTTGTGTGAAATTGCACCAGTTTCTCAGTAGCAGGTAGGATTGGCCTTTAGAAGAGAAATATTTTTGTTTTCATACAACTTTCTAATCTCTTTGGCTAACAATAGTTATTTTTGGCTGGTGATGTCTGATTATGTACAATTTAGTTCTCTGTTTTCGTTGGAGAAAGGGAATGGCATTGAGGGAAATAAGTTGACTTGGTTACCCATGCAGATAAAGACTTAGTGAGAAAGTTTTAAACTTTCTCTTTCTATGGAGCTGTCTTTGCAATGAAGTCGAAGCACTGGAAAAGCTGTAGTGTGTTCAGCAAGAGCAGATCTAGATTTGTCCAAATAAATGAACTCTGCTAATAGCTTATAGCATATGCAGACAGAAGCTGATGATTAGTAACTGAGCTCATGTGCTCTCCTTGAGCTGGAGATAGCGGGGGAAGGTGTCTACTATGAATATAGCTGTGTATTTGAAACCTTCAGTGTCTTGTTAAATGCAAGCTGCACAGATTCACAGTCACTCTGTCAGAGGTGTGCTGGTGCTGGCATGTCCAGCCTGCACATACAAAATACGCAGAATATTAGTGTATAACCTGTACTGAACACTGAATCTGGTGCTTTAACAAGACAATGGTACTATGTTTATAGACTGAGTTGGCCAGGAGGAGCTGTTCTACATGTTTCTGCAGTTTGGTGTTTGCTGTAACTCTTGTGATGTTCATACCTAGTACTCTTGTAACACAGGGAACTGTGGTGTTAGAAACTGGGGAACAGGTACTGAGTTTGCATACAGAGGGGAAAAAAGCTGAAAACTGTTGCATCTGCTTGGCTAACTTGAACAGCTAACTCTGAAAGAAAGTTGCCATTTCACTACTGGCTGAAAGAAATAGAACATCTTCTGGCTAAAATGTAAGGATTTCAATGGAAAATAGAGATTCAGAGAAGGAATATGCAGTAGAATCTGAAGCATGGAGAAAGCTGCTGCTGAAAAAATTCTGGTTTGTAACATTTTGCCTTCAGTGTATTACCTAAATAAGGTCTCATTTAACATTGTTTCCTGAAGGGTCACTAAATGTGTGATAAAAAAACTGAGTCTTTTCCTTGATGGAAAGGCTCTTTCCTCAAAACCTGAGCATTGCCACATCTGCCCCAAGGTGAGATGGGCAAGATGTCAGGCATTTACAAGATGGAGAAATGAACAGTGGGGCAGCGAGATTCCAGGAAAGTAATCCAGGGGTTTAATTTTCTGATGAAGACCTATGAGGTATGTCCTGTGTGAAGTTGAAATCCATTCCCCATCTTGCTCTTGGCAATCATTTTATTTTTTCTTCCCAAGGGCATTCTGCTGCCCGTGGTTAGTTTTGCAGAGAAGGGGAGGAAGACTGTAGTAACCACCTGGAAAAAGTAAAATGTATTGTCATCCCTCAGCACCCTGCTCTGTCAAAACATGGCAAAGCACGAGTAGGACAGCCCTGCTTGGTATTGCTTTCTAAGCTGATATCAGGGTAGGTGGGAGGATCTGCAAAATACAGAAAAGTAACAAGGGTAGATTTAATTCCTCATAGGCTTCACCTGAGTGGTCATCATCAGAGCAAACTGGTCCCAGTGAGAAAACAGAAAACGACTCTTACAGCTTCTCTTTGGACTGGCTACTTCTGCACTTAGGGATGGGGTGTACCCTACTGCTAGCCCAGGGTCCCCTGCACTGTGCCCATCATAGCAAGTTTCAAGTCTCAAGTAAGACTCTGCTTTGGTTTATGAATGCTGGTGCATCACACTGAGTTCAGGTTCTTGTTATTCTTCTGTACTGATTCCTGTTTTGCTTGTTACAAGCTTTCACGTGCTTCTGAGGTACCAAGCGTGTTGCTGACTGATGAACTGACAATACAAGCTTTAATCCACACTGCTTCTTTAATCTTATACTTGATGATGGAAGATCCAAAGAAACAGCTGAACTAGGTAGAAAGACCCAAGTAACTCAGCTAACACATTTTGTAACCAGTGTGTTTCTCAGAAGCAATAAGATTATGTGGATCAGCTGCTGTGCTTTGTGTCTGGTGAAAAGAAGCTTATTTAAATTAAGAGAGCCGGGAAATCTCTGTCTCAGTCCAGACAGAGGATGGGTTCCTCAGAAGACCTTGACTATCCTCAAATCATCGTGCAATACAGCAATGGATTTTTAATCTCAAAGGTAAGAAATATAACTCAGTCTTAGAAAGAGTATGCCTTTTTAGACATAAAAATGCAAGGGTTTCTCTTTAGGTCCTGAACGTAAGTCTTTGGAAGAGGTCAAAGCACTGGTATAATGACTGTTTTTCGAAACAGCATATTTTTAAGGCACAAAGGTAAAAGCACTAATCCCACTCTTCTTATTGTTTACTGATGTTATTTACTTAAGCACACGGGCATAAAATTATAATATCCAGGGCAGCGGATGATTTTTTCCTCATTTACAACTCAATTTCCTATTGTCCCTTGCTGTACCTCTGGCCAACATTGTAACAGAAGGAATGCTCTTTGGGTTGTGCAAATACCCCTGCACCTTAAACTCCTGAAAGGCAGAGCTGACAATAAAGAGAGGAAAAATAGATAATGAAAAATCACCTTGTGAGAAAAAGACATGCCCAATGCTTTCCAAATTAACACTGCTAGTACTATGTTTTTGAGAATCAATTTCAACTTTGGTTAAGCCATGTTCTTACTCAGGGTAACAGGAGCTTCATTGTGCAGGAATCATTGTAGCTCAAATCATTGTAGATACAGGCAGTCAATTGAATTGATGTCTTTGTTGCTGTTTCAGGAGTGTTTATGTGACCAGAGTAATAGGCTAATACTTGTAAAGTTGACTGTGTATCTCTAAAGAAGGATGGTTGTTTGCGTTTTTTTTATGTATGGTTAGCTATGTCTGTCTGAAGGTTGACAGATGTTGCTGGAGAAGTTACACACCTTCTCTATGGAAAGACTGGGCAATTTTTCTGGCTTGCATGAAGCACTTCTTCTGGATGAGAGGAAACTCCCTGCTTCTGGAAGACCCCTGTAGTCTTTCACATCAGTCCCTGAAAACAAAGTCCATAGACTGGGTTATTACCCCTATTGCAAGCCATGAGAGAGTCTCCAGGGTTCACTGAAGCATGTGTTAGATCCTCAGTTAAAGAACAGAAATGAAAACAGAGAACAAGCACCAACACCCAGTCTTGCCTTTGTTCTTTCCAGGAGATTGTGAGAATGTGCTCCTAAACTAAGGAAGTGGCAGGAACATTTACACACAAAGCCTGATCTCTAAATGTGGAAGCCAAAAAGCATTGGCTGGCTTCACTGGAAAACTAAAAAGGAAATGAACAAAGACTACATTGCATATATAATATGTTATATCAGTGCTCGGATAAATTACAATTTAATAATCGGACTTGTTTATATGAAATACAAGTTTAACTGAAATAAATGTTATTATGTGTATATTTTCTCTAATTAGGCAGCTTGTGAAATGCAGTAGGCTTTAGTGCTTTCACCTAATCCCTCAGTCCCACCTTTCCCTACCCTCAGGTTATGTTCACTGCCTGTGAGTTGGGGGTGTTTGATCTTCTTCTGGAGTCAGGAAAGCCTCTGTCTGCAGATGCCATTGCTGCACGTCTGGGTGCCAGCACCATGGGGATGGAAAGACTGCTGGAGGCCTGTGTGGGATTGAAGCTCTTGGCAGTAGAGATTACACAAGAAGAAGGTAATGAAGGCAGAGAAATGGGAATAAGCTAAAAGACTTAAACCTCTGATGGTTTTGAAAGTGAGTAAGATGTGTGGGCAAAGGTGATACCAAATTTTAAGTCAGTTAATGTAGCTGAAAGAAGGAGAGAATCACTCTTGGGATTCACTCTTCAACTGAAAGAGAAGAGGCAAATGTCAGCATGATCACAGGTATAAAGTGAAACACAGATGCCAGGCTCTATATCCCTAAACTTCTTTGTGCAAGAGCCTCATGTGACCTTGGAGAAGATATTCAGGATCCCTGCAGAGCTTGTCTCAGGAAATCTCTGGGGTATGGGTGGGATTTTAAACCTTAAAACAAAATGCCAGGGTGGATGGGTAACAGCATGATTTGAAAACAGGTTTTGGTTTTTTTGGGTTTTTACTATCATGTGAACTATTTTGTTAGGTTATTGATCAGAACTGAGAGGTGATGTAAGTTTGTCCTTATATCAGAAACATGGAGTCCACTTGGACACAAAGGATTTCTGGCCATCAGACAGCTGGTCAGGACTAGCTAGAATCTCACAAGTTGTGTCCCCTTCTCTGCCTTGTGTTGGCATGCACTGTTTTTGGGATTATACCTGTTGCCCAATGGGTTTGGGGAAAGCAGGATCTTTTATATTTCTCTGATCTTCCAGTCCCGTGGGTGAGTGATGCTACTGCAGATGCATTGGAGGGAGTGGGGGAGATATCTGGGAGTCCTTTAGGCATTCTTCTGTCTGCAGAAGGTCCTGCCCTAGTGAACTGAGAGAGGGTAGGGGTGGCTGGCCTGCTGTTTTGGGGACTTGCCCCCCACCTGCTGACCTTGTTGATCAGAAAAAAGACTTGTTTTCAAAGACTTCTCATTTAAATACAGAACACTGAAAGCTTCCTCTGAGAGCAGAAGCTTGTATGTAAATGATAACACTTGTAAGGCATTTATTTTGTTCTCCTTGAAAGAAATGTTTGGTGCTGGATTTAAGTGTGGGGAGATAGTGTTTACCCAGATTGAATGGGGCAACACAGATTTCAGCAGCCCTCACCCACTGCTCATTGCCATGGAAGGATTTGGTTGTAGAAGTAATGTAGTTGTGTCTTTGGCTATACAGACATCTTCTTGTGATAAACACCAAGCTGTACAATAGACTTGGCAAGATGTTATATCACATATGTTAGTAAATATATTTATTTTACCCTTTAGCCCTCTACAGAAACACAGAAATTTCCAATGTCTACCTTACAAAATCAAGTCCGAAGTCTCAGTATCATATTATGATGTATTATTCCAATACAGTCTATTTGTGCTGGCAGTACCTGGCTGATGCTGTGAGGTAAGGAGGAGTGTTGTGTGCTGTCTGTTGCTTTGCAGCATCTGTGTCGCTGCTCTGAGTGATGTGCTTCTGGAGAAGCGATCAATAAAGATGCTGGCTGGTTCTCAGAAATTAAAAGCAACAGATAACATGGCAAATATGTGTGCTTCCCCC